>JAIUZE010073314.1:0-144525 GCA_022085475.1 Heliosperma pusillum | reverse complement strand
ACAGGTGTTAGAAACTTAGAATGCCTATCAATTTAGAAATGTCAATTTTACCCGCATCCGATTAACTCTATCGACCTAACCCTAGACAAGATAGATGGATGTCGGAGTTCAAGTACACGCTTGGACTCTTGAAGTCTTAGATACAAACAAAATGAGAAAATGAGAAGAGTAAAAACATAAGATTCGGATGGAACGAGTCCTCCGGAATTTGCTCAATTAAGTAATGATTCAACTACAAATGGGTCCACATCCCTGGCTACTACATATACACTTTGATTAATAAAGCAGCAACATTCAATAATCATGACACAATTGGGACCTTGATGAATATAGATACTTTGTAAATTGGCATATTGTCATTGAATTGAATTCCGTCTTCAACTGAAAACGGTCTTTTTGTGACCAGTTTAACGACAAAAGTTAATCATGTGACAAACAATTAGTTATAGCTTAAAATATTGTACTGATTACGTTTGTCGTTAAACTGATTACATTTAATCAGTCTTTACTCTTTAGCTAAAGACCGAGTTTTCAGTTGAAGACGAAAATGTGAAGTTTTCAGCCAAACTTATTGAAATAAATTACAACATGCCACCAGACATGTACACATTGCAAAATTGCTATATCCCGCCCCCTTATTACTCATCCCGCCCCCTAATTTCATTTCATTTTCCAATTTCGCCCTTTTCACTAAAAATCACTCTAAAATTTATTTTTTCCTTTGTTTCGAAAATGAGTGACGGTAATGATTTTTACGATTATCTTTTTACTTCGTACAATACTTATGATAACGAACCTCGATTTGCAAACAAGTGGAATGCGCAACAACATTATCGTTATAGCGATGAATATGCTAATTATGCTTACGGCGAGGATAGCGGGTTTGATGAAGGGGACGACAATACGGGTCACGAAAATGACGAGGAGGAACGATGAATACAATAATTTAAATTTCCATTTCGATTTACGAATTTCCATTTTCCGATAGCAATCATTTAAATTTTTACAAAAAAATGTCGATTAAAAACTGTAAAACTTCAAATGGCCATAACTTTACGCTCGAGTGTCCGTTTTCGATGATTTTTTTTTTCAAATCGCTTATCTCGACGAGGCGAATGCAATGGTAAAAAAAAAAAAAAAAAAATTGTTTTCAGTGGCCCATTCGTGTGAAACACACGAATTGGCCTGGGCCGATTCATGTGATTTACACGAATGGGCCTAGGCCAGTTCGTGCAAATCACACGACTCAGCCTTGGCCCAATCGTGTGATTTACACGAACTGGCCTAGGCCCATTCGTGTAAATCACATGAATCGGCCCAGGCCAATTCGTGTGTTTCACACGAATGGGCCACTGAAAACAATTTTTTTTTTTTTTTTTTTTACCATTGCGTTCGCCTCGTTGAGATAAGCGATTTGAAAAAAAAAATCATCGAAAACGGACGCCCGAGCGCAAAGTTATGGCCGTTTGAAGTTTTTTCGTATTTAATCGGTATTTTTTAAAAAAAAGTCAAATGATTATTATTAGTTAGCGTTTTTTATATTAATTATCGTTAAATATATACAAAAATTAACGTTAAAACGATAATTACATCGTTTATACTCTGTCAACGAGTTTCTCTCTTTACCTCTTTACGTCTTTACATCTTTACATCATGTTTGGTGTGCCATTACACTATAATTTTGCACAAATTCTTGTTTGTGACGGGCAGTATCCGTCACAAACTTGCGACGGGTACCACTTCCCCTCACAAATGACCCATTTAAGGGAAAAGGGGGAGCACATGGGGGATGCCCCACATGTTCCCTCTACCCATTTTGTTAGAGGAAAAACTCGTCGCAAAGTCCGACCCGTCATAAGGGAAACCTATTAATAATTTTGGTGTTCCTCTTTAGGTTTTCTTACCTTATATTTTTGTCTTTTTGAGTTTTAAAATAATAGAAAAAAAGGATAAAAATTAAATATCTAGTTTCTCACTCTTAATTAAATGTCATTTTTGTCTGAAATCATCCTAATAAAAAAGTTAGATAATTATCCACTAGTAAGAACGAAGGGACGGATTATACCTATATGGTATGTTAAAACCATTTCCTTTTCAAACAGTGATGTATGTAAGCTAGTCATGTAAGTGGCTACTGGCTAGTGAGGTTATATAAAGAAGAAAAAAGAACATATAGTAAAATTAGGTCGGTGAAACATAATCACTTACGATAATATAAAAAAGATAATCACTTACCATAATATAAAAAAAGACTTACAAATACTCCCTCATATTCTAAGCTTTCTTCCCCTTCTCATTTTGCACAAATTTTAAGGATTTTAATTAAATAAGTAAAAATAATGTAGTGGGGTAAGGTGATTGGAGAGAGGAAATATATTGTGGGGTATTATTGTGGAGTGAAGTGATTAAAATAATTATTGTTGTGGGGTAAGGTGATTAAAATAAGATAAAGTATGGGTATTGTGGGGTATTATAGTGGGGTAATGTTATTAAAATAAGTATAAAAGTTTACCAAAAAAGGAAAGGGGGAAGTTATTGTGAATAGACGAAAATGGAAAGGGGGAACATTGCTCAGAATAGGAGGGAGTATTATTTTTCACCGAATAAAAAAGATAATTGCCTTCTAAGTTCTAATATATGAAGATTTCGAGTATGACAAATTTTAGAATAAGACGATCGATTTCACACTATGAGGTGCTCATCTTCTAAAAAAACATTTATTAAAAGATTTTTTTTGTAATTGTGCGCTATCTTACACCTATGAAACCGTCTCACCCAAGTATCACTGATGCATTATTCTATTGCTTGAACGCACACACAATGTCCTACAGTCCTATTTCTCGATGATTCTATGCATGGGAAACATGCAAATAAATCAGAAAGTGGGACTGGTTGAATTACGTGTGGTAAAAACATAAGATCGGATTGACGTATAAAGCCAGGGTAGTAGCCATGGATCTCTGTGAAAATTAACTTTAGATAAGAGTAAAAACAAAAGAAAGGGAATCCAAGTTACTGAGAGTTACACAGCATGTAGCAAGAAGAAAGAAAAAAAAAGAAAATCTGTAGACTGTAGCATGTTGCGTATTAACTTGTTGCAGTTAGTAGATAGACTATCTGGTGAATAATAGGCTTACTGGCTTTGCTCTGCAAATCCACCAGTAAGTGGATTGTACCTCTGATGTACTAGCACATACAATATAGTTTTTGAGCTTTACAATATAGTTTTTGAGCTTTACAATAAAGTTTTTGAGTTATAGTTCTACTATAAAGTTTTTAAGTTTATTAATGGCGCTTGGTAAACATCGACGACGTTTTAGAAAACATCGACGACGTTTTTCATAAAAAAGACGATAATGCCCTTAATGAATTATACTCTCTATCTCTCTTATCTCTCTCTTCTCTAATTCTCTAAAAATCAAAACAACTACATTCAACTAAAAAAATTAAAATCGTACAAGAACAACAATTTGACTAAATCCAACAACAACAATTTTCCTAAATCGCTTATCATGGGGGACGAACACTCTTCGGTATGTTCACATATTAATCAAATTTTACGTTTGTTAATTTTTTTTTTCCCGGAATCCGGTAATTGTTTGTTTATACTTATCTAACTTAATTGATTTATGTAACGTCTTAGTTAGTTAAAATTCAATTGCGGTTTTTAAAAAATAATTAGGAAAAAATACCATGGTTAGATGAAGAACTGGATGTCATGGACCATGGCCAGACATCCATTTCACACGTCTGACCATGGTGGGACGTGTGAAATGGAGGTCTGACCATGGTCAGACATCCATTTCACACGTCCCACCATGGTCAGACGTGTGAAATGGATGTCTGGCCATGGTCAGACCTCCATTTCACACGTCCCACCATGGTCAGACGTGTGAAATGGATGTCTGGCCATGGTCCATGACATCCCTTTTATTGTCTGACCATGGTGAGATGATATCGTTTTTTTATAATCATGATTAATCACATTTTACGTATGTAGATCATGATTTACTAATATATATTAATTATTTAATGTCTAATTAGCGCCGTATTTGCATTGAACATGACTCGTTTGAGGAATTTTGGGAATAATAACACCGATTACAATCCGTTTTTTGATACGACGTTAGGTTTTGTTACCCGCGATGATGCCTTTAATTGGGCGAGTAGGATTGCAATGGATCATGGTTTTGCTTTGGTTAAAGCAAATAATGGGTCAAAAAAACAGAAGAAAAGACGGGTTGTTGGCATCTTACTTTAGATGTTCAAGGCATGGTAGACCTCCTCCAATTGATGATCCTAAGAAGCGTCGTAGGTCGAATAAGTGTGGATGCACTTTCCGTATCCGAGCCGTGCAGAACTACCCTCGGCAAGGTGACGATAGCGGTGCAGTTTGGAACATAATCACCGCCGAGGGTAAAGGGTTTCACAATCACGAGGAAGTGGTTTACAAGGATGGTGATCGTCATTTTGCGGCTTTGGATGACGAGGAGAAAGCGTATGTGAGGCAACAGGTTAAGGCCGGTGTGCTTTCAAAAGACATAAAGAACGCTCTTCACCAAAGAACGTCGGCTAAACCTCAACCGTCAAATAATCAAATATATAACGAGACGAAGAAATTGAGGCGGGAATTTAGGGGTGGAAGGAACACGGCACAACAAATGTTTGCTCTTGCGGTCGAAGCACATTATTTGCTGTGGCATGAGAGTGATCCCGAGACACGACAGATCTCTCATATATTCATGGCACATCCCGTAGCCGTGCAGCTTTTCCGAGCCTATCATTATGTTGTGCTCATGGATTCTACTTATAAGACAAACACCTACAAGAAACCATTGGTTGAGATTTTCGGTGTTACCCCGACCGGGAATTCGTTCCTAATTGGTTGTGCACTTGTTTCTACGGAGTCCGAGGATTCCTACACGTGGATTTTGAGGCGGTTGTCGGACATTCTTGCACCTGTCTTTGTTTCCCCTACCGTCTTTGTCACCGACCGGGAGTTGGGTTTGATCGCCGCTCTTAGGGAGGTGTTTCCCGGTTCTAGTCATTTCTTGTGTCGGTGGCACGTGAACCGCTCCATCAATGTCAAAACCCTGAACATCTACAAGACCGAGTGGTATAGAGATCTTGTTTACTATAATCCAGAAGCGGGTTGGGTACGGGTTATTGATGCATTAACCGTGGAAGAGTTTGAAAAAGCATGGGAGTGTTTTCGTGTCAAGTGGAATCCCTTAGGGAACTATGTTTTGAGCACTTGGGTGATGCACAAGGAGAAGTTTGTGCGATTTTATACAAACGATGTCCTACATTTCGGTAACACGTCTACTTCCCGTGTCGAGTCGGCCCATTCTCTACTTAAGTCATGGTTGAAAAGTGCAAATTTGACACTTGATAGTATGTGGTCGAAGATGAATGACATGCTTGAAAGTCAACACTCGGAGATTAGAAAGTCACTTGAGGATTCAAGGAGTCGGCCTCGTATAACTAGTCGTTTGTTCTCATTGTTGCTAGGGGTCGTGTCGACGAAGGCAATAGGAATAATGGAGGAGGAGCTTCAGAGAGGGCTTGGTCTTGGTGTTGGGGTAGAGGAGGGATGTGGACATGTGCTTGAGACAACTCATGGCCTACCTTGTGCATGCAAATTGGTTTATTTGAGTAGGAGAGGTAGGAGGGTCCATGTTGATGATGTTCATGTTTTTTGGAAGACCTTGGTATTTGATAGTGTTGATCAAATGCCGAGAACCGATGATGATGAGTTTGATGGGTTAGTAGTGGAAGCTAGAAACAGTGACCCGGTTCGTCGTAGGTTGGTAGCCGAGAACGAAGATGCGTGACGCCTTACATCCGGAGGACGAGGACGTTTTGCCACCTCCTATTAATGAGAACCCGAAAGGTCGTCCAAAAAAATCCACGACTAGGAACAAGTCGTCTTTCGAGCATAGTCAAAGGAAATATGGGACACCTAGCACCGATGGATCTACTACTCGTACTCACTTATTTGGGGACTTTACTCCAGGACCACCAAACGCTCCGTTAGAAAGAAACTACACCATCGGCCTTTTCTCAACTTGGGCTAAACGATACGGCGTACCGGAGGTGCTTTGGGGCCAGTTCGATGGTTGGGTAGATGTCGGTGACGATGGTCACTGTGGTTACCGGGTTATATCACATGCACAACGGGGGCAAGAGGGCGACTACCTTCAGATGAGGATGTGGTGTGCCCGAGAGATTAGGAGCGACGACGTCTACAAGAACCTGTTCGGTACTCATCCATCCTCTACGACTGGTTTGACAGGATTTGAGAGTACATTGAGGCGTGCCGAGTTCTATCTTGAGATCCCATGCGGTACGGAGCATTGGATGTGTTCCGACCACTTACTTATATTTGCAACCACCTTCAACTGGACTATATGTGTTATCGGTCATTTCCGTCGCGACAATGGTGAGAAAATTTGGGGTGGTAGTTGTGAGACAATTTTACCACTTAGGGCTTTGGTTCCAGGTCAAAAACCCTTTGGTGTTATGTGGATTGTAAACTACCACAATCATTGGATGCGGTTGCATTCAAGAGAGCCGCAAGATGATGTTGCCATGCCACCACTAGCTCCCGCTTGGCGGACTTATAGACACGAAAGTGTCAGTCATCTCGAAACTTTGTACCAGAGAAATATCGAGAACTGGAACGCTTGCATCGGATCCGCCACGGGAAGAAGTCGGAGACGTAGAAATGAAAGCACCGATGAAGAAGTTGCACGGAAATTGAGTTTCGGTTAAGCACTTTATTAATGGAGTCAAAATTTAATTGTACTTTTGATGAATATTTATTTAATGTTTGTTTTTTTTAATTTACGTTAATTTTTGGTTAAATATAGTTGACGTTGACAATACTCGAATGTTAGTCATCACCATGATAAGTCATCACCATGTTTAAATAGACAAAATTTTAGGGTTTTCATGTTGTGGCCAATACAACAATAATATAAATAAAAGTAAATAAATCAACAAACCAATAAAAACAAATAACTAATTAAATAAAAGATAAGTCAATACTACATAAAAACCGAAGAAAACAAATACAATGCATAAATATCCGGTACTAGTTACCCTGATCATGGGTATCGTAGTACATGCTCATCTGACTAAACAAAATATCCAACTGCTGCTGCTCCATCTCCGGAGTAGGTAAACGATAGACTTCTGAGAACTGCCTACTAAGTGCAACGGCTACCTCTGGCTCAGCGTGGAAAGGTGGACGCATAAAATGAAGACGGTCCGATGGTGGAAAATAGAATCGGTGAGAAATATCATCGTACCATCTCTCATAGTCTCGAGATACCTCGAAAGGCATCGTAGCTCGTCGAGACCGACTCTTGAAGTTCACCAAGGAAGTTTCGTGGCCCCACATCGTATCGGGCTCCCGACCAAACTCCACATTATAACCGTTCTTTGCTGGACGGTACTCGGTACATGGGAAAACATAGGCATCGGGATAGTCTGAATGTACCCAAACTGGCGCATACAACGATCAGGCTGGTACGGGTCAACAATGGACTGATATCGAATATAGCCGGAATAGCGAGAATATCTCGCAGAACTCGGCATACGCGTCCAATAAGGCGTCCATCTAACCTGCTCCCTGGTAAACCCGTCCAACCTAACACGCCACATCTGAAATGGTCAATGTCGCCCTTAAACCGAGGAACGTGCCTCCAAGCATCCACCCGTGGCCTGCCCTCCAAATAATCTCCCCCGTGTGGCCGACACTGGGGGAAGTACTCGTAAATCCATGCCTGCAATAAGGGCAGACACCCACTAACACCGCGAGCCTCCCGTCGTGATGCCATGCCTAGCTGTCGGTACAGATATGCCAAACAAGCGGCACCCCAAGCATACTCTCCAACCTGCTCCAGATCATCAAGTAAGGGTAACAACTGAGCTGACACCCTATCACCAGACTTGTACACAAACAAAGTCTGTCCCAACAACAATATCAAATAAGCACGTAGGGAGTCATGCTCAGTCCCTTCCTTGATATGAGCCCTCAAAGCTGACACCAACAAGCCACCACCCTTATATAACGGTGGTGCCACCTCTCCGGGAGGTTTGCCAAAAAAACCTGCCACGGCCCTCTTCAACCCCGCCTCCTCCCTCGAAGAACCGGCAACGGAGGGACCTCGAACAAACACCCTCGTACCAGTAGGCCGGATCCCAAGAATCTCCTCCACATCGTGAAGAGTAATCGTGATCTCCCCGAAAGGCATATGAAAAGTGTTGGTATCCGGCTGCCACCTCTCTATGAAAGCACTAAGAAGGTTCTCATCCAAAGCTGTCGTGCAGCACATCGTCAACCCAGTCAACCCAGTCAGCTGAAACCTCCTAACAACATCAACCGGCACCTCCATGCTCCCTAACCCATCCACATAACTCAGCCTCTCGTAACACTTAATAAAGGACCCAGCCTCCTCGGTCTCAATCCAACTACTATATGCCACATGCCCCCCAAAACTGCGTAACACCGATATGTTACGGGGCCCACCAGAAACTGGGTCTCTAAGGAGCCAATCACTATCGCTGCGCGGCTTCTTCCGCGGCTCCCTCTGCGAACCATCATCCAACCTAGAATAGCGACCAAAGGAGTCCCGAGCTAACCTCTGAGACAACGGTACCTCCAATCTCGATAAAGGTACGGACCGCTGAACAATATCCTCCTCGCCCTCAGACTCGGTGTCCACCAAACCCTCGTCAACAATATCATCTTCCGCTTCCTCGTGACCATGAACAATCTCAGGAACACTACCTCCTACCTCCTCCGACCTCTCCATGTCAGAAATACCGCTACTAACGGGATTAGATCTACTACACCGAAAAACAATACGACGCTTTGAAGCCGTGACTCTACGGTTCACCGTACGATCTTCGGGAACCATAACGCTCTTTCCTCGATCACCCATCTGCATTTACACAATTAAAACATGCAAATAAGCGTTAATAATATTCCAAAAACATATTAGCATCGAAATAATTAAATTAATCAACTTAATTAACAAACTAAAAAAAAAAATTTGGGTTAACCATGGACGGACTTTTAATCAAAAAATTCAAACCATGGTAGGATTTAAATTCTGGAAATCCCACCATGGCTGGACAACTAGATCACACGTCCCACCATGGTGGGATGAAAATTCTGGAATTTCCACCATGGTGGGACGTTGGATCTGGTTGTCCAGCCATGGTGGATTTCCAGAAATTTAATCCCACCATGGTAGGACAACCAAACCACACGTCCCACCATGGTGGAACTTGGGGGAAAAATTTTTTTCCCCCATGGTTGGACGTGTGATTTGGTTGTCCAACCATGGGGGAAAATTTTTTTTTCCTCCAAATTTCAAACTAACAACAAGAAATCGGAATTAAATTTCATAATTTCTATCTTTATACCAATTATTCATACAAATCTATACAAATTATTAACAACAAATTACTAACAACAAATTACTAACAACTAATTACTAACAAATTGATTTTACAACAAATCTAACAAGAACAAAAAAAACATACTATGAAATAATTATAAACTAACACAATACAAATTACAACAACTTTATAACAACAAACAAATTAAAACAAACCCAATACAATCTCATACAAATAACAACCTAATAACTACAAGTTTAATTGAAAACAAAAACTAACTAACAACAAACAAATTCTAACAAATTAAACTACAACAATATAACTAGATCTACAAAACAAAACAAAAAAATTAAGAAGAAAAACATACCTTTTGGGGACGGCAGGGGCGGCAGGCACGGTGGTGGGGGACGGCGGGGCGGCGGGCTACTGGTGGCAGTGGTGGCGGTGGGGGCGGTGGGGGTGTGGGAGAGGGTAAGGTGAGTGTGTTTGGGGGTTTTGAATTTGAGAGAGTTTTGTTTTAGAGAGAGAAAGCAAAAGGGCAATTATCGTCTTTTTTATGAAAAACGTCGTCGATGTTTTCTAAAACGTCGTCGATGTTTTACAATCCGGAAATTTAATTTTCTCCACGATATTGTTTTTCCCGTGGCTATCAGTTAGCCACGGCCACTTGGGCTACGAATAGTATTCCCGTGAAAATATGTTTTAGCCACAGAAACTTAACACTTCGCCACGAATTTTATCGTGGCCCAAGAGCTAAATTGTAGTAGTGATCATAGAAAGTATTGGCCCAAATGCTTACAAGGTTGATCTACCTGATGACTATGGAGTTCATGGTTTATTTTAATGTGGGAGATCTCAGTCCATACTAAGGGGATTCTGAGGATGAAGAAGCTACATGCTTGAGGACAAGCCCAGTTCAACCATGGGAGGTTGCAGTAGGAGCTAAGGGGCATGGCAGTGCTATCAAGGTGTGGAGCAGAGGTCAGGGCATGGGTAGCCAGGGGACAAGACATGGGTAGCCAGGTTGAGACAGAGGGTTGGACGTTGCTAGCCAAGACAAGGCTAAGGGGCAGGACGTTGCTAGCCAAGACAGAATCACCTAGACCCTGACAACACCATTTCAGCAGGAATCACTTGGGGAGGCCATAACTTCCAGAATACCTTGTACCACCAGTTGCAAGCTAAAACCTCACTCAACTAAGTCCAAAAAAGTCATAGGGATCCAGGTCTAATTCACACCCCAACCATCCCAAAAATCCAAATCAAAAACAGTTTGCAGGAATAGCATAAAGCATAAAGCAACTTTGCCATTTCTGGCTAGACACTGAGAGATCATCTCCAAAAGTCCTTTGGTTGTCTTCCCCACTCTTAAAAGCAAATCAAAAGAAGGTCAAGGGAGCATTAATGTAGCTCGTCCACAAGCTCCAAGCCAAGCTCAACAACTATCAAAGCTGAAGCACATCACTGTCAAATGACTGCACCCTTTTGTCTGTTTTAGTTATTTGCCTTATTATTTTTGTATGATATAGCCAGTACTTTGTTTGTATCCTAAGATTAATCCTGACCCTTAGATGAGATTATAAGGTTTGTATTAACAGCATAAGGCCTATATAAGGACCCTTGCACTATTGTAGAAAGGGAGATTATGTTTGAATGAAAGAACCTGAGATTTCTTCTTATTTCTTAAATCTTTTCAACTTGTGGATTAGCTGTAGTTGAGAGTCAGGCCTGGTAATACCATGTGCTAGGCTGTGGGTATTGATCAAAGTCTGTGGGTAAGTTCAAACCTCCATGTGCTCAGACTGTGGGTTGTTTGTCTTGCTGTTAGGCTCAAGGTGTTCACCTGTGCTTGACTATGGTGAATGAGCTTAGTTTGTCCAAAGTGTTAGCTAATTTCCCGTGTTGAGCTATGGAATTTAGTTGATAATTATATCCCTTTGAGTCCTTATCTGTCTTAAGAGGCATTCACTACAATTCATACAATACCCCCACTATATCACTGCAGATTATTTTTATTGTCGAAGGGTCGGAAGAAAACTCGCTAATCGTTTTTCGGTTTGAAAAGAGGAAGCAACAAAAGCGGTTTTTAAATTTTTATGAGACGGAATTTATGTAAGTGATATAGGTTTCTATGATATAGGTTAGTTTTTATACGAGGGGAAGAGGGAAGGGTAAAAGGGGAAAGTCATTGTAAAATTTATACGATAATTAGTTATGGGTTATGCTCATTCATGAACATGATTTACTCAATCATGGACATAAATGACCATTGTACCCTTGTTATTTCACAACTCTCTCTTCCAACCTTATTCTCCCCATTTCAATATCTCTATTTCAACACCCACAGTCCACCACACTTGCCACCCACCACATGTCTATCTACACCCTTTTGCTTCCAGCCATCACCACTCGTGTCACTCTATTCGGAATATCACCCATTAAAGTACGGAGTTACTCTTTCACATACGGATTTCACTCTTTCACATGCACATTTTCATTAATTTCCCATATCATGCCCTTTTTCTACTAAACAATTAATTCTATATGTACCTTTTTTTCTCCTAAAATCAAATTTAATTGCTCTAAATATTTGAACAATTGATCATAATCCTGTAATCAGTAAATTAATTTAGTCGTTGCTTAGCATTTAGTAATTTGTTTTGTTGAAGGTATTAGGGTTTATTAGTGAAATTAATATGTTTAGCTATTTATCAATTATGGTTTATTTTTGGTTGTTGGTGATGCGTTGGCGGAAGGTGCGGTGGTCAGGCTAGTGGTGGTGATTAGGGTGGTGCGTCGGTGGGAGTTCTGGTGCGAACTGCTAAGTGCTAACGGTGAAGGTGGTGCGCATGTATGTCTATCAAAATGGGGGATCAATATACTTCCAATGTCATAATAGACGCCTATTGCTTTTAAGAAGATTATGTCATTCAACAGATATAATAATTACATAAAATTAATACATTATGCATCCACACATCAAAGAGGAAGGGCAAAAAAAAATTAAACTCGGTGCAACAATTACCAAACTATTTTTTCAATTCCATAATACATTAATGATTACAATCTAAAACTAACGACCGAAGCATGGTTGACCGGATCACAGCTCGACAGATAAGGTGGTTTTCAGACGGAGGTGAAGGGAAGGAAGGTGTGGACATTAATGTCAAGTGAGAGAGGAAAAAAATGGGAAGGGTAAATTGGTAAAAGTCGTATGTGAAAGAGTAAAATCCGTATGTGAAAAAGCACAACCCGTAAAATATTGCTTCTGCGGTTAACCCCAATATCCCCAGATGAATTGCTTAAAAAATCTTACAAAATTACCCATCTATTTTGGTTTGTTCCAGTTTGTGTTCTTTATGGCACTGTTAATAATTTAGTCGAGGGTATTGATGTATTTTCTGATAAAGAATAAACATTTATATTTACAAAGTATTGATGTGGGTAATGGATTAACTGCTCTCTCCGCCCTCTCCAACTTTGAATGCGCAATTTGTACCATAGAATTCTAGTTGTATAATTAACCCTAATTGAACTAGTTAATTTGATACAACATTGATGAAAAATAAATATTAATTGTTTAATATCATATTTAAAATCATAATTGATGAATTCAGTTACAATTGATTTATCTTTGAGAGGATGAAAGAAAGAAGAATTTTTTTAACCTTCTCTTGAAAAAGGTATGTGATGTAAAAGTTAGGACAAAAAGTCCATAAAAGAGTAAAACAAGTCTATAAAAGAGCAATTACGTTAGTTAAACATCCGGGGAAGTGGTTATTAACCCCCTTTAGTTTGATCAATTGTGAAATCAAGCCCCTTAAGTTTCAAATGTAGCAATTTGCCCCCATAACTTTGACAAAAAGTGAATTTGAATTCAATTTGTATATTTTAACCCAAATACTAACATAAATTCATTTATATTAAAATTTATATTGCATAAAGTATTTATTCTAACTTGATAAATATTTATAAAACTTATAATATATACACAATGATAAGTTTATATAATATTTTGGTTGAAAATATTGATAATGAGTTTGATTTCACTTTTTGTCAAAGTTAAGGGGGTGAATCACTATAAATGAAACTTAAGGGGTTTGATTTCACAATTGGATAAACTTTAGGGGGTTAATTACCACTTTCGCGGTTAAACATCTATAACCGTTATACATTGGTCGTCTATAAACTCTAGGGGGTGTTTCTGGTCTTCTTTCTTGAAAAAAAAAACAGGATTAAACCTAAGAAAGGGGAAGAAGATAGGGTTTAGGGTTTATTATTGATTTAGAGAAGAGAGTAGTTTAGGAAAGGATAGGAAGAAATGGGTGGGAAGAAGGAAAGACAAAAGCAAAAGTCATACAAATCGAAAGACAAGATTGTATTGCCGCCTGAACTCCCTCCTGATGTTGCCGACGAAGATGTTGTAATCTCTGATGAAGACGTTGCTTTTGTCTCTCAGAATCAGTCTTATGCTGCCTTGCTTTCTGGCCTCGACACCACTTCTATCACCAAGTAACTATATCATCTACTATCTTTTATTACTTGTTTCTTCATCATCTTTATATGTATGTAATATGGTTGTGTATTTATTTAGGCATGTGAGTCGTGTTGCCAATGCCAATAAAGATGATGTAGAGGCCTTGTATGAGCGCCGCTCCCGGAACAAAATCCTTGGAGAGGAGGACAACGTTAAGGCTCTTCAGGTTGATCGCGTCAATGCCCTTCCTGTCAAGAACCCCGACGGTCAACTTGTCTATAGGACTGGTTCGTTTCTGTCTTGTATTCTTCTCATAATCTTAACTTTCTTTTCTTTGCAGTCCCTAACAAATCTATACCAGGACCTGAAACTACTCATGATGGAGATGAACAGCTTGGGAATGCGTCCGGCATTATCAAATTAAATAAAGCAGAGAGGAGAGAAAACTTGAAGAAAAAGAAGCGAGACGAAAAGAAGAATGCAAAACAGCTTGCTGATACTGATGCTCAACTGCCCCTTAATCCTCTAAATTCTCAATCTCAGGCTCTGGTTAGTTAACATAATCTTCCGCTGTTTGTTAACTTTTTGGAATGACGATTCTTACAGCCGACTATTGTATTGCAGGCTAAAGTCCAAGAAGATATCTCAGCTGCAAAAAAGGCAGAAATTAAACAACAAAAAATGGCCGAGTTGGGAACTGCATTACTTGAGGACCCTGAGTCAAATATTAAGTCTCTTAAAGACTTGATTGGCTTTTGCAGGGACAAAGATAATGTTATCTCTAAGGCAGCTTTGTTATCTACCTTAATTGTTTTTAGAGACATCATTCCTGGGTATACATTTCATTTTTCCTACTTTTTATCCGCTTTGTGCGGAATTAGTTTGCTCTCCGACACCCCTTTTTTTCTTCTCAATTTGTTAGACTCATCTTGCTCTATTGATCATGCTTTTGCAGTTATCGTATTAGGCTTCCCACTGAGAAAGAGCAACAGATGGTACTTACCAAGTTTCAGAAAAAGCTGCGATTTTTTGAATCAACACTTCTGTCCTCTTATAAGGTTCGACTTTAAAACTTCAAGTTTTTGTCGAGGAGGGTACTTGAGATTAATGTGTTTTTTAATGCCACCTCAATTCATCATACAGTAGACTGATGAAGATGCATGTTGTTGGTAATTATATGTTCAATGGATGCTAGGTTATTACTAGTTATATGTTCATCTAAGTTATATTGGGAACCATAATATTTTGCCATTTGAAATAATTATTGATTGATGTATTTGCATTTTGGGTCATTTGTAAACGGCCTCCCCAGAGTAAGGCTGTGTTCAGTTGCGCCTTTGCAGGAGCCTATGAGGCCCCTGAGGTAATGCTGTTGTCTTTAGTATATAAAGATCAAAATAGGAGTACTTAACGGCAACAAATAGGGAATGACCCACACGCTTATATGCTAGAAGTGATGAAAGACCTAAATGGTTTGACCTACTCTACTTATTGGCGTTTGATTTGCTGAACTAATAATCTATTTTTGTCCACCCTGGGGGTCTTGTTTGGCTTCCTTCTATTGCTAATATGCTCCTGTTTATTGGTAGTATTTAACTATTTTTGTTTTGGATTTTCCAGCTTTGCTCAAGTTTTCTTCTGTTTTGGATTTTCTGTTTTGGATTTAATTCATATGTATTGGCAGGCTTTCATCCAGAGGCTTATCTCCTTACTGCACCTTCCCGAGTTCCATCGTGTAGCTGTTCGATGTCTGTGCACTTTGCTAGATGCCCACCCACATTTTAATTACCGCGAATACTTAATGCAACCTGTTGTAGAATATCTGAATTCCTCAGATGATGTTGTGAGGTTTGTTTTGCAACAATCATTCTGCCCTACCAATTGTCTTCTATGTTTTCTATTGCATCCTTACTTTATGTTGCTACACTGATTTATATGTCTAGTTCAGTTTAATACCTCAACCCAGTAGCATATATACTCAGAGTTTCTGAATTTGATCGTGAATTCAGGCAAGCTTATGAAAGTGTGAAAGACAGAAGAGCGTGTTTTTTTTTCTTAGTGAACTGCTCTCCTTTTATTTCAAGTCATGCTCATTGTCGTTTAGGTAGTGTTTGGAACGTGGATTGATTTCATTTTCATGATTTCAATTGTAAAAATTAAAATGTTCTAATTCAATTCCAAATCCAATTTCTTAAGCCTATGAGAAGATCATGTTGAATTCAGTTTCGAATTTCAAATTCTCAACAATGTTTGAATTGAACATGGAATTGGGCGGGTGGGGTCGAGGTCACCAGATAAAAAAGTTTTTAGAAAGATATATATTTGCGTTGAAAAGAAAAATTTAAAAGGAAAATATTTTGACAAAATTTGCGTTACAAAAAAAAGGTCCACAATAGGAGATTGGATAGTGATGGAATCAAAATGACTACTATAGAGTAGGAATTTGAGAACCCCAAATTTTAACTAGGTTGAAATTGATAACAAATTGAGGCTAATTCCAATTCCAAATTCTAAGGTTTTCGAACACTTTAAATGTCTCAATTATAGAATTCAATTCCACTCTCCGTTCCCAAACATACCATTAAGGATTTGTTTTAACCCCTCTGCTTCTTGGCCAGAGTTAATTCGTACATCACATACACACTTTCCGGTGAGTCTGTTGGATTGAACATAGTAAGTGAAACTCCGTGCTCTTAGTTTTATCTATATAAATGAAGAAGGATGTTGCTGATTGGATGGTGGAAAGGCATTATTATTGGAGCTGCTTGTGTACATACTACATATTCACAGAATATCTGAAATCCCAAGGAAGTTCTGTGGGCATATATGCATGCCACAGGTGTCTTACATGGTTGTTTGTGGTGTGTGAATCTACTCTCTATGGATTCCGGAAAGTTGGAATTGCTGTAAAGGCTATTGCTGCATTATCAAGTCAGATAAACCCATTTAGGATGTTTTTGTTCTCGTGTTTATGGTGTAGTGATGGTGGATCTGCAGTAAACCTTCATGTCAAATTTGATTACTCAGCATCTAATTTTTGTTGTTTATGCTGTTTTGGTGCTCTATTAAAAACTACCCCACCTATCCTGGATAGAGTATGTTTGTGGTGTATATCGTTACTGTTACAGAATTTTTGGTAAACATGTGTTTAATTATATATGGTGGTAGCTTGCTTTTTACATGTTATGTACTGTCTGCCGTTATATGTCATCATTCAAAATCACATGGTATGGTTGCTGAGGATGTCCCCCCCCCCCTCCATTTTCCGTTGCTAGTTCTTCTTCATACCACTGCCTTGTGTTTCACATTTTTTTAAGTCGTATATTTACTTTTTAGTTTTTGTGTTCTTTTTTGTTGGTGTATACTTATGAACTTTTTAAGATAATTTGACTGACAGGAAGCGCTGTGTTACAACTATTCAATCTCTTTTCACAAGTGAGGGAAAGCATGGTGGAGAAGCAACAGTTGAAGCTGTGCAGATGATTTCAGATCTTGTGAAAATCCATGACTGTCAATTGCATCCCGATTCTATTGAGGTAATTTTCTTCATTTCAACTCTATCCTCTTAGAAATCTGTTATGCATACATGCTCCTTGTTTAATAATAGTAGGAATGGGAGTGCTTCTGATTTAATTTCACTTATCGGAATTGGATTATTCTTCTGCCTTATAGGGATTCTTGGCTTTATCATTTGATGAAGATCTTAAAAGGTCTGAAAAGACAGATGAAAAAGAGAAGGGTAAACACAAGAAACAGAAGGGAAGGAAGAATTATAAAGAGGAAGCTCAGCCTGTAATCAGTGATAAGAAGAAAAGTAAGCAAGAATTGCTATCAAGGACAAGAGAGGAGGTGATTGGTCTCGAAATCAGTTGCATTGTTTTTTATTTGTCGATGTTATCACTTATACCTAAGCTAAAATTTTAACAGGTAAATGCTGATTTTAAAGCTGCTTCGTTTGGCCAAGATGAATCAGAAAGGAAAAGAATGCAAACTCTGACACTTTCTGCTGTCTTTAATACGTATTTCCGTATCTTGAAAAATACCCTGTATCCAGTAGCCCAGATGTGAGTTAGCCTTCTCTTCTATATTTTTCCTTTCAAATACATTGTAGCAACATATAGCCTTCCATCGAGAACTATGGCACATATTTTTGTTTAGCGCATTCTATTATTCGGTTTAGACAGAGCATACAAATACTGAATTTTCGAAACAGAAGTGTTTTATATTGCTTGAGGGATTTCAGTATCAAATTATCAATGTTATGCCCTAGCAATGTGAGGCCTAATGATTGTTGAGTCAGGTCTCTGTATCTGGTCTTGCTGTCTTGGTCCTTTACTGGTATTAGCCTAATCGAACCCTTTAGCTGATATGGGGTTACTGATGAGGTGAAGGTCTGGTTTCTTATATCTGAAAGACGTTGTGCTCTTCTCAGTTCCCTTCTTTCAAATTCCATTTAATTTGATTTAGCTTAGTAGTAGTAGCAGTGGTGGTGGTGGTAATATTGTCCCCCCCCCCCCCCTTCTTTTGTTGCTGTTGTTGGCATCTATGCTACTGTAACACTTCACTTAGCTGCCGTGTCCGACACGACACAACACTTAGACACTTCACTTTAGACCACAAAATATCCGTATCCAACACTCAGGCGAATAACGGAGAGTCGGAGTAAGTGACTAACACAGGTTGGCATCACTTAATTTTATCATCCATCAGGTCATTTTATCAAACCTTTTTTTCAGTTCAGTTAAAAGAAGTTTTAACATTCAATGAATATGAGAATAAGACCTTTTAGCATTTGAGTTGAGTGGTGTTCAGCTACAATGGACATGCTCTTTTTATTAGTTCCTCCGTATTATTTAATTGACGCCTTTAATGTTTTTTAACTTAAATCTTGCTGACAATAAGATGAGGACAAATCAACAAATCCTTAAATTTACGGTTCCTATTTAACTGATCAATTCTATTTTTGGTTTCTTAATTAGGTCCAAGGTTGATGCGATGTCATTAGGCGGTCACGGAGGATCTCACCCATTACTCAGTTCGTGCTTGAAGGGCCTAGGGATGTTCGCTCATCTGATTGACCTTGACTTCATGGCTGATCTCATGAAGCACCTCAATATTCTTGCTTCCGGATCTTCAGCAAGAAATATGGAAAAAAGTCTATTGACGGTGTCAGAAAGGATAGAATGCTGCATTGTCGCTTTCAAAATTATGAGGAAAAATCTCGATGCCTTGAATGTGGATTTACAGGATTTCTATATACACCTTTACAACCTCATTGTTGAATTTAGACCTGGAAGGTTAGTACTTTACATTTTATCGGAGATATTACTTATTATGTATTTATGTATAAGATTTTATCTTTCTGATTAACAATCCTTGAACCCAACATGGAGATTTTAATGCGACTTTCCTAATTTTATACTTTGTGTTAAACGCCTGATTTGAGAAGTCGTAGATTTCACAAGGGGAGTTGGGTGAGCTCATTATCTTGCTGGGTAGCATACAAATATGTCTGCTTGCAGATGTTTCCGTATAGGACGAATTTATTGTTCGTTATTGGATGAATCTTAAAAATTCGGTACTGTATCATTTGAAGACCACTCATATGATGATCTTCAGACATTTGCACAGGCAATATTGATAAGCTCGCATCTTGTCAGTGAGGTTGAAGCAAGCTTAACTTGTACTCCCTCCTATTCAATGTATTCTTCCCCTTTCATTTTGGCTCTTAGATTAAGGAAATGAATTTTGACCACACAAAACACACTACCCCACACACAAATGAATTTAGACCACACAAAACACACTACCCCACATCCAAAAAATGAAATAGGGAAGAAAACATGAATAACCGAAAAAGGAAATAGGGAAGAATACCATGAATAGGAGGGAGTAATTTTTTTTTCATTGCTTATGAGCTGACTGTTTTGTATGAAGTATACCCTTTAAGATAGTTGCATAAAAACTGCGATAAGATGCATTCTTGACCACCTTTTGGCTTATTACCCCCTCCGTCCGCATTATAGAGCAAGGAAAATAAAAAATCTGAGCCTGTTATAATATCCCTAGTAACCATAACATAATGACGAGGGTAATGTGCCATTTCGATTGTTTAAACTCTCAATTCAAGAGGCTAATAATGATATTTCACCACTAAATCTCAAGTACGAGTTTTTGTTAAATAGTGACCATATAAATGGGAACATGTTTCCAAATATGTTCGACTGCTGTGACCCTTTATGTGATAGAGACAGAGTCCCTTTATCTGATAGAGACTGATTTCTTTAATTAGCTTCCTTTTTGTGCTGCTTCATTGGAGGGTTCTGTGGCTATCCTTCTTATTAATGTCGCATCCTTCTCAACTTTTGTTATAGGGACCAAGGTGAAGTCCTTGCTGAAGCTCTGAAGATAATGCTATGTGATGATAGGCAGCATGACATGCAAAGGGCTGCTGCCTTCATTAAGCGTTTGTCGACTTCCACATTGTGTTTTGCTTCTGCAGAGTCGATGGCTGGTTTGTTACCATTACCCTTTTAATTGTTCAATTATGTAAGATTCTAGTTTTTATCCTAACTGTTGTGGCTCTGATTCTTTCAGCACTTGTCACTGTTAGAAGTCTTCTATTAAAGAACATTAAGTGCAGGTATTTGCTAGAAAATGACTCAGGTGGTGGCTCTTTATCAGGATCTGTTGCGGTGTGTATTCTATCTTTTCCTTTTTCTTCATTTCACAACTGTCAATCCTTTCTGGTTAGTATGAGAGGAAAAAACTGGAAAATATAAGATGTACATACTCGTCCCTTTGATAAAATGGAATGCCAAATTTTCCATTTTCTCTCCTGTCTTCCTCCATTCCTTCCGTATCATTAGTTTTGTCAGGTTTGGTTCTGGCGGACCTTTACTTGCCCCCCCCCCCTACTCCCCAACCAATCCACTCATCATGCTCGAAACTTATAACCTGCATCCAATCCTGCGGATGAGACAGCTGGGTTGATTTAGAGAATTAAAGAATATAGATTCCAAGTCCAAGAATGTAATGATTTATATTATCCCAAAACATAAATTGTCAATTCCTCGGAAAAGTGAGCTTGTTTCTGCCTAAGAGACTAGTGAGCATCTTTAACTAAATATTTGCTGAGAGTGGACATATAAAGGTCATTAAATAATGTGTATCTTATGGAAGAAGAATGACATGCGCCAGATGGGTGGAATTAATGGGGTTCTGGTGATTTTGTCATCTCTTTCTTCAACCAATGGAAATTTATTTTGCAACTCTGTTTCTACTTCAATATTTTCTTTCGAGATTGTATTGAAAATAATTCTCTCATGTAATGTTTTTCCCCTAAACCAAACCGATACCTAAAACAATTAGTTAGCTGGTCTATAGTTCACACTGCTGTTTTTGAAGGTTTGCAGTGAGACACTACGTCCCAGCTCACAATATACTATTATTAATCTAATTGACACCCATTATTTATTTTCTCAGAAATATCAGCCATATTCTTTGGATCCACACCTGAGCGGGGCACTTGCTTCTGTCCTTTGGGAGCTTAACCTGTTGGCAAAGCATTATCATCCTTCAGTTAGAGCGATGGCTACGAACATTAGTCAGATCAGCACTCATCCTAACCAAGTTTATAAAGTAACCGAATCTCCTCAACAGGCATATCACAATCTGGTATTGGAAAGAGAATCATTTAACGTCAAGTTCGACACAAAGACATTGAGTCACAAGCGTAAAAGAAGCAAATCTTCTATGTTGGTGGACAATGAGTCTTCCTCAGGTATCGATGAAGATGTTTTGAGGGGGAAGCTTTGTGATTATTTTAATGTAGTCCATGATATTGTCGAAGGCGAGAAACTTAGACGGGATCTAGATCGTACAATGGTTTCCCTGCAATTGCATGAAGAGTACAAGAAACGTAAAAGTAGTAACCAGTAGAGTCACTCTGGATTTTCGGGGCAGAAATTTTGGCGGTCAGTGTGTAAGCTTTAATCTGAGTATGGAAAAACTATGTTCTGGAATATTTTTGGCGCTTTGATGCCTGGTTTTTTGAAGTTAAATTTCATATCAAAATCTGTAGGTCACGATCTTAAATATGGAAAACGCAAGATGTATGACCTACCCATGTCCAAGATTCTTATTTTTGTTTGGATTGACCGATTTCGATGAAAGGTCAGAGAAAGGGGATCACAATATGTACTACCTCGATTTAAGTTCTTTTTGAGCTAATATGTATTTTTTCTGAGCTTTTTAATGTTTATAGGTCAACTTTTAATTTTTTTGCAATCTAAACTCAAATTAATTGAGTTTATATGTAATGTTTTTGAGTTATATTATGTTTTTTTGAGCTTAATGTTTAAGTTAACTAACTCATAAACTTTGTAGTAAAACTCACAATCTTTAAAGTAAAACTCAAAAACTTTTTCATAAAGCTCAGAAATTACACAACTGGTGGTATTACCTCAGATGTATAATCTACTTACTGAACTTTCACACCCCTTCCTTTGTATCAGAATAGGTGGACCGACTACTTGCTAAGCCAATAAAAATGTTTAACCCCCCCTAACACCGTTTTAATTTTATTTTATTGTCATCTATATTCATCAACTCAATTAGTACTCTCTCATTTTACAAAATAAGGATGCTTTTTAAAAAAAATCATCAATGGAAACCAAAGTTGTTACAAGGTTGATTTTTTTGAGACACTTGTGAAGATGGGTCTTAGAGTCGACAATTTTTGAAGCTAAAGAGGGTAAACTTGAAAAAGACAAAATCCTATTAAAATAAGGAAAGAAAGGTGAGATTTTAAAGAAGTTTACAAGGCTAAATAATGTGCAAATGAAATTTTTTTTTAATGAAGAATTAAAGATGTAGAAAATGGGATTTGAAGGGGATTTTCATGAGATTTCCTGGGTTTTAGAAGAGGCGAATATGAGAGAGTACCAAAGATCAAGAGGTTAAGCATAAACAAGTAATAAATAAAGGAGATAATGGCGCAGATAAGAAATTATAAATAAAAGAACAAAAGTTTATTGAGATTACCAAAGATCAAGAAAGTAAGAGAAGAAGGATTACAAGAATTGTTAGATCACGGGAATTGTCGTCAGCATAGGATCATTAGCATTCTAAGGGATGTGGAAACTATCTTACCTTACTTTCACTGTATTTGTTTTAGTTTTATCCCGCGCACTCTCAACAGCATAGCCCACGGGCTAGCGAAAAGAGCACGAGAATTGTAGTTAACGTATTTTCACTGCTGCCAAAAAAAAAAAGAATTGTTAGATCTAAAGTTCAATGAGATTTTTACGTAGTAGTGTTTTTCAGCAGAAAAGTGATGACCAATTTGATATTGTCAAAGTGCTTAAATACTAAGTCTAAAATCCAATACAATTAAGAGATAAGTGGGCTTAAGGCCAAGATTAAAACCGCCTGATGACAAGCTTTAGTCGATCGACCAAGTAGTCAAGTCGAGCAACTCAAAGTAGCAAACATTGGAAGAAGTAATACTGAAATGATCATGATAAAGCATAGAAATGCGTGCCAAATATAAGAATAAACGCATATAAAAGGCACGCATTAGACTGGATGCAATGGTAGTGGAAAAGTTGTCCTACAGTGAACCCTATATTTATCCTTGCACTTACTCTAGAACTTTTTATCTACTTGGCTACATATGACTTGACAATTATATTTATATATACATGATGAATAACACCTTTAGTAATGAAACTTGAATAACCAATATAGTTTTAAATGTAACCTATTACATTTGTCACTTTATTTAATTGAACAACTAATCCGAGAATATTAGTTTATGTTTTATATTTAGTGTATTAGTTATTTGTGGACTTGGGGGAGATTATCAACTAATTTGTTTGACATTTAGTGATTTTAAGTTGCGAGTGATAGTGCCCGTTTTGAATAATAATAATTTGTGTAGCAAGGAAGGTAGAGGAGGTGAAGCCGAAGCCGGCAGCGGTGGTGATGAGTAGACATGAGCAAATGACACACTGTGGTTTGTCTGGAGTGACAGAAGGAGTATATGATCACATCTGTGATTCGATTTTGTTTCGTTTTGAGTTCCTGCATCCTTTTATCAATTTCATTTTGTCTTCTCACACTTGTCTCTTTTTTTTTTCCGCTAATCATCTATCTCTAATCTCTAATATCTATCATGGACACGGAGTTGGAGAAAAAAGAGTTTCTCTTAGAATTTGGGAGAGATTACGGTTACCCAGACGGTCCCAAAAGTATCGACGAAATCCGAGCTACTGAATTCAAAAGATTATCTACTAATGGTATTACTGTTTGTTTTTCGAGTATTTTTTTTATTTTTTATTTTTTATTTTGATATTGAAACCAGTATAATTATACTGTTTGTTTTGTTGTGAATTGTGTTTGTGATAGACAGCGTGTATCTGGATCATGCGGGGGCTACTTTGTACTCTGAGTTACAAATGGAAGCTATCTGCAAAGACCTTACTTGTAATATTTACTCAAATCCCCGTATCCTTTTTTACTTTTCACTTTTCACTTTTCACTTTTCACTACGTTGATGATATATCGTCTTCTTTTTGTTCTTGTCGACTATTTTGTTCCTTAATTGACGAATATGAAGATAGAGTCCCTTTCCCTTGCTACCTCGTGCTTTCTTGCTTCAACTTCAATTAAGCTTACTGTCATACATGACACAAATAAAAAGTTATGGTTTATGTTGATTAGGAGAACTCATCACAAAACCCACAACCAGCTGAGTTAGTTAATATGTCAACTAAATTATGGCCCTTTACTTCTAACTCATTGATAAGGAGAACTCATCACTACGTTCTTTACGTTTCGTTCCACTATAGTATTCCTTTACATTAGATAACTTCAGACAGTCAAAGTGACTCCAGCGTGGCTACTTCTCAAATCATAACAGACTCTCGTCAACAGGTAACATTATCTGTCTATCTCTTTATTATTACATATAAGCATTGTTTCCATTTCAATGGCCCAAACACTCACTATTCTCTGTTTCCTCATTCTGATGGACTAAAGGAAAATCAGAAAATGGATCACAAATGTCATCTTTTAAAACTGTGATAAGTTTGTAAAGTAGTCATATCATACTAGCGTTGATTCCTTACATTGAATTCATTAAGCAATATTTTGCGTGGTAGGTCCTTGATTATTGCAATGCATCTGCAAATGATTACAAATGCATCTTCACATCTGGAGCGACAGCTGCTTTCAAATTGGTCGGAGAGGCCTTTCCATGGAGCAGTCAGAGCTGTTTCATGTATACAATGGAGAATCACACTAGTGTACTTGGAATAAGAGAGTATCCTTATCTTACACTAAACTATTGTCTTCAAAATGTACACCTCACCTGTTTCCGCCTCTCACAAATGTCCTGCTGAATTAAACACCATTTTACTGCTGTTTCTCAGTTAGATAGCCTCATCCCATTTATAGTCCCACATGACGCTTGGTTGAATAGTATCGACTGTGAGTCTTTGACTGATATTTTCTCAAAATAAAAAATAGTTACATATTTTCAAAAATAATTATATGAAAATAGTTGTTCAGTTGAACCCAATCTGACAATGTTAATACTAAATCTCTACTTATTTATGCAGAAATGATGGTTATAGTTGACATCTATTTACCTCCTAAGTAAAATGAGAACAATATAATTGGGATGGACGTAGTATCATACAATTGTGTCCTAAAGTCTTAAATTCCTGTATGGGTTTAATTTGTTGGATCACCTTTTTCCGCATTCGCTTGTACTTGATAATCCTTGTCGTGGATGACTCTTGAATCTCGTAGGTTACACTTCGGATTACATTGATGCTCTGGTCTATCAACTTCGTAACTAGTAATGCCTTATTGATTTGAGTAATTGTTACTGACTGGAAGAAGTATGACTTATACTGTTTAGAAGCTTGATATGCTGTTATATGGGCACTCCCAAAATGTGATGCAGGGACTCCCGACTAGCTGCTTTACTTGAATTGGCCTGTTGCAAGTTTATCTAATTCCATATAAATTATAGGAAGTTGCATTTGATCATGATGTATGATTTGTTTTTGATTTGGCTCTTTATTTAAATCACGGAGTCTTTCTACCTTGTGGATTATGTTGAGGGCACTTAGCCCCATCTTAACAATCTTAAGATATGCTCTGGGTCATGGAGCTAGAGCATCAGCAGTGGATGTAGAAGAGTATGTTGATCATGAGACAATCTCCACTGACGGGAGGACTTTGTTTAAAGTGTTACAGCATCCTGTGCAAAGGAGAGGATTTGATAAAAACATGTCAGAGGACTCTGCAGGTTAATTTCTTTTTCTTACTGTTAAATTTGGTCACGAAACATCTGACAGTTGGCCACATTACTAAGAAAGCCATACTTTCTGATCCATAACCCCCTTGATAGCTGCTCCGTGCCTCGATCCATCCTATATATACGTTTTGTGTAGTCCCCCTTTTGAATTCAGTAGTCAAATGATGTCAATTTTGACCAATTTTACACTGTACAATTTTCTTATAATACACGATGATGATAGTTGCTTGGATTATGATGGAATAGAGGAAAAAAGACTCACTAAACTATTTGCGTTTCTTTTTACTGTGAAGTATCCGTCCTTATAATCAAGTATTGATCCAACTTTCATTATGTGTCATTTGGAAATAATCTCTATGTGGTTAACACTGCTGGAAGGCGTTGTACATCCAAGTATCCAACCCCCTTACCTTGCATGTACGGATCCCTTGAAACATTAGGATAATTTTGTGGGATCGGGAGTGATATATGGAGAAATCAATGGTTAATGTTGACATTGCTTGACCAATAAAGTCAAATAGAGGCAATAAAATCACTATGGAGGTAGCAATATACAATTTACATAATTTGCGTTTGCTAACCGGCAGAGGAGGTTAATGTCTAGGTCTCTTGCAAAGTTACGAGTATAGGCTGAGAATTTGGTTAACTTTTGTCATAACTTGAGTATTTGGTCAGACTTTTGTCATAAATGGGAGTAGGTTGCTAGATGAGTATCTTAATTTTCTAGTTGTATGGTCCGTCGGGGAAAGCTGTCATATATTTGATGGATTATGGCACATTTTTTTCAAGAGATCCACACAATTTTCTAGTTGTATTATATGTAATATACGGAGTAATTATTTTGTTAACACAGAACTGAGAGTTTGATGTGGAGTGTATAACCGTGGTAAGAGAGGGAGAGGTACACCTGTGGGGAGAGGTTATTGATCAATACTGTAATGAAGGATTGCCTTGGTAGCCAGAACTTTTTCTTGGTCAAAGGAAAAAGAGAGAATAGTTTTGGATACTATAGAATGAGTACCCATAACTAAAAACTGATTTTAAAGGAAAATGGTTGTGGCAATTTTCTCTTGAACCAATGTCTACATGCACCTGTTTTTTCAGAGTAGAGATGCTCTTTGCTGTGATTCCTTTCTTAAAATAGGATGTATTTTTTTTGCCTGGGATTCCTTTTTTGGACGACCCGTGATTCCCACAGCCTATGTTACTTGGACTTGGGGATGAGTGTCGGACACGGGTACATATCCAAATGTCGGACTCATTGTTACTCAAATTTTAAGACACGGGGATCCTGTCCTAAAATAAGAACACGGCTACGGGGACACGCCTTTATTGCAAATTTTTTAAAAGAAAGTAAGAAATACGTCAAGTTTTCAAGTGAAACATCGATAAAATTAAAATATAAGTTTCCAAGTTGTCAAAAGTCATAACTATATTCTTCATAAAAGAGTCTTTTAGTTCACTTTTGGTAGCATTTTGTCATCACTGGTGAAGTGTTCAAGTGATAAGGGTACGGGATCCATACCTATATCCTTGTCATGTCGACACGGGTACCCCAAAAGTGAAGTGTCGAAGTAACATAGCCCACAGCTCAGCAGCTCTTATTTGTGAGTTCTTAGAACTGGGTAAAGATGATGGGGTTAAATATAGGAAATATGAGCTGAGAGGTGAATCTTGTTACTTGAAGCTTGAGACTTAGAAATTTTTGGCATGTAACGATTTATTATAAAGCCTTCTGAAGAAATTCTGTCTGGGACATGACTCTCTGGTTGTCACTTTGAGACCCGTTACAGTGATTATGTCATAGAAGACATGAGAGATTACAGCATGTTGTGCACGTTGCTCTTTACATACAATTTTGTGCTCATAATCTTATAATCTTATAAAGGGAGGCATACATCTTCAGTTTTATGGCTAAAGAAGGGTACTATATTTTTCTCTAAGGAATATTTCATTGTGAATGAGTTAACATCGTAATTGACCAGCCAAATATCCTTATATAGTCGCTGCTCCGAGGGGTTAAACACATCATTTACGAACTGTAAAAAAAAAACGTTCATGAAATATTCTCTGGTGCTGTTTCAGGATTGTAAATTGTCAAATGCAAGCTGTCTTACTGCAGTTTATTTCATAAAATCATGCTAATCTCATTGTAAAGCAGTGGCATGTCGCTTCGCAAAAATATAGTATGAACTATGAAGCATTTGCCAACTAGCAATATATCTGCCAACATAAGTGAAAGAAGTATATATTTTTTTTCTTTTTTTTTTTAATTTTAAATTTCATTTATTTCCAAGGTCCTGTCTGATGTTTATGCACTCCGCCAGATCTCTTATGTGAATTGATTGATATTGAACTGCAAATTGCCTCATGATTCTTATTTGACTAGCTTTGGTCTTTTAAAGGGCCATCACATTTTGACGTATGATTTGGTTGCATCTTGCATTGTATGCGCAGGAAGTGCATGCCACTTATTTGCCTTCCCATCAGAATGCAACTTTTCAGGCGTACGGTTCAACCTTGACTTGGTAAAGGCTGTCAAGAAGCACTCAGAGGAAACATTTAAAGACTCTTCCTTATCCAAGTATAGTAACATTTTCCTGTGTTGTATGTTGTAGAATTACTGTTTACAATAGGTCTGACTAGGCAGCTTATTAATTTAAAGTTTAAAACTAGTTGAGCTGGTGTTTGTAGCTTTTACACTATCTGTACTGCTTGGTTGCCTAAAGTACTAGAGTAGATTCAGTAGAAGTTTGTCGTAAAAAATATAGAATAGTTGATATGTAAAGGACGGGGACGGGGTTGATGACACTTGAGGCTGTACACTTTTCTGGTTTTCCTCCCTACAATCACATACACCTCTCCCACATTTAGTTCTCGTAAAGAGTAATGACACGTTGGGTTTTCGTTGTTTATATGTCACTACCATATCCATTTTTTTTGTACCTATTTTGGCTTTTGTGGTTAACCAATGTCAACTTTGACCATTACTTTCTTCAATAATTCAGTATTGTTACATTACAGAACCTCGTCATATTTAATTCATCAAAACAATGTTTCATGTTGTCATCTTTCGAAAGTAGTTACTTTTGTATAAAGTGGGAAAATAGCTGTCAAACTTGACATCCTTTGACATCCAAAGTCAAATGGGGACGAAAATAAATGGAGCGGAGGGAGTACATCGTAACATCGGAAATAGGCGCTGACGATTTTATGTATTCTAATGTTACCACTTCTGCTACATTGAATTTTGATTTTTGTCTTCTTAAATACGGTAATGGAAAGGGGTCGCTGGTTGGTCTTGATAGATGCTGCCAAAGGATGTGCAACGGAACCACCAGATTTGTCAAAGTACTCAGCCGATTTTGTAGTCGTGTCATTCTACAAGGTCGGTAGCTAGGTGCACAACTTAACAAACACACATGTACATCCAATCAGATTACTTATTATTAATTTTTTGCTCTCTAGGTATTTGGCTATCCATCTGGGCTTGGTGCGCTTGTTGTCCGCAATGGTAAGTGATTGCAAAATTCAAAATTGCTGATTAGTTGAGGATCTGTAGTGTCTTTCTTTTAAATACATGACAAGGGAAGGTATATAAATGAATCATAGAGCCTTAATCAGTCTGATATCAGTAATATGAGCATCTTGGATTGTGATCATAGGGGAGTGAGCAATTTTTGCTGCAACTTTGGATGAAGTAAATAGTTATTGTATCATAGGGAAAAGAAATCCATCAATCTATCATCTGCTTCTTGCTATTTGCTGCCCCCGTTCCATTTTATGGTCTCATTTGACTTTTGTAAACTAATATCAACTTTGACCAATGCTTTCTAACACTCACACTACATGTAAGGTATTGCAATTTCAAAATTATACTATGAAATAGTTTTGATAAATTAAATGTGACAAATTTTTGACATTGTATCTCTTATTCTCTTGCATATATATTAAGAAAATATGGTCAAAATTGGCATTGATTCTGTCTAGGGCTCTAGGCAGCTTATTTATTAAAACTAGTTGAGCTGATGTTTGTAGCTTTTGCAGTAGTTATACTACCTGGCTGTCTAGTGTACTAGAGTAGATTCATTTGAAGTTTCTCAATACATACGCATAGATACAATGTCCGTAGACTCTGTACTAGATCCAGCAGCCAGTAGTCCGCCTCATCTGGGAACAAAAGGAAAGAAAGAGGAGTGATATTTATGAAAGTTAAATTGAATGCTACCCTCAAGTGTATTATGATGATCCATACACGAGTTCGGTTCTATAGGGCATTCATCCATGGCAGAGAAGCGTGCCGTAGGGCTGGTGTTTTAACGGTAGGGTTTCCTATTGTTAACATACCCGGTGGTTATGGACTTTTTCAAAAAAAAAAAAGATCATTTATTGAACATTTTAATTCATTTAGATATTAATTTTCTGGATGGAAATAGAGTGGGAACCCCCCTCAAGATGGGTAATTTCTTACGCTAACCTCTAAATTTTTTCAATAAAAAATCAGGATTTTGCATCTTTATTAAAACTATGAGACTTATAGTACATATAAGTGGGAGAATATATATTCCAATTTGAATGGAGTCTAAGACTACAACAACACCACGAGATGATATACTTACCAATAAATTGTTGGGGGGGTGAAATGCCACTACAACCCAAACGTTGCCGCTTCTCTGGAATTGTGTTGCTGACACATGGCTAAAGCTGCATACATCCGAAACCCTGCCCCACAATTTGTGGAAGCCCGTGAGGCAGCGGGGTGATATTGATGTTGTCGCTGTTAAATGATTATATATCTATGATGAAAAGTAGAAATGTATTTGTGGTGTGTAATGGTATATACAGCATAAATATTGTATTGCATGTGTATAAGTCAGATGCAATGGAGAGCATACATTAACGTCCCATCTTGTTTATGGATTTCAGAAGCTGCAAAGTTGCTCAAGAAGACCTACTTCAGCGGGGGTATGCCTTCTTAGCTAAAGTCCTTAGTTATTTTTAAAAGTACCTTCTGAAAGTTGAACTCTTGTTTCCAGGCACTGTGGCGGCATCCATAGCTGACATAGATTTTGTCAAGCACAGAGATGAAATCGAAGAACTGTTCGAGGATGGAACTGCATCTTTTTTAAGCATTATATCTATTCGCCATGGTTTTCAAATGGTCAACACTCTTACGGTTGCGTCCATATCACGGTCTGTGAAATTATTCTTCCCGACTCTCTTGGTGCTCTTTCAAAATTGCCTATTCTTCATTTATTGAAAGTGGTCTTTCTTGAGAATTTCCTGGCTAGTACTGTCGAAGAACTCTATAAATAATTCAGTTAGTGTCTAGCAACTTCGAATTGTTTATATTTAAATCTAGGTATCAAATTCCATTTTTTTTTGGGGTCCCTTGGAGTTCCAATTCATAGTAGTTTTTTGTAAACTCCTGGAATTCAAAATCAGGAATTTAGCTATAAATCCTATAATAATTATAATTGTATTCTGTATTTCTTACTTAAATTTCAGTACACTGAATAAATCTAAATTTAAGATTTGTTTATTTGGAGATCACTCTTTTTGTAAGCTTAATTCTATGACCTAGTTTGTACATTGCTTTAAATAAGACCAAAATACACTTTAAAAACCTCTAATTGTCACTGCAAGAATGTCGGGATGAGGGTGATACTTCTAGATAAGGAAGTAAGGAACTGTGGGTATGTCAGGTGAGAGTCAAGAGCAGGCTGTGAATGATCCGTGAAAATTTAACATAAGAAGTATGGGGACAGGTGACTGCAATGGAACTGGAGGGTGAAGTAGTGGCAGTGGTAATTCAGCGCCCTTAATTCGTGTGTATTGCTTGCTTCATGTTAATTTTTGTGTTTGGGAAATTTTAGTTAGTTGTAATTGTAGATGCTTTCAGGGTTACAGTTTAATGTAGTTGGTGTAAAAGGAGGACTAGAAAATTTTACCATTGTACTCACTGGCAACATATTCCCAGGACCCAGATGTTTTTTTTGTTCTAGTTTATACCTTTACGGCTTTACAGGCCTAGCAAGTTAAACTCAGGGTTAACCTATTAGATGCACTAGACTTGTTCATGTGCGAGTTTGCGTGTGTGGGTGAATGCACATTCATGCTAAAAAACTTGTTACTGAGTTTTCTTGTTCCTTCTTGTTTTATCTAGTTTGTTTCTACTCTTCAAATATGGAAATTTATATAATTCTATGCAGACCTTGTTGATAGGAGTACTCCTTGTCCGATGATTAGTTGGACGCACCTGTGTATTTTTATTCTATCGTGGTTATATATCAGCCAAATAATTTTTTTTTTGATATTTCAAAGATTAAAATTTCTTGAAGTTCTCTCAGGAATAGGCTGTCCACTTATAAATGGGCAAGACTCAATGCATTTAGACCTTCCCTGACCCCACTTTAGAATGATGCTCACTTAGGAGTATGGTTAGTAGCATCTGTTGGTTATGTAAAAAGTCTTATACACCATAGCAGCATAGACTTTCTGTGGCGGGCTTCATGCCACTTCACGGAAAAAACATAGGTGACTTCATTACTGCGAGATTTATGGTACCTTTACTTTTCTTATTTTGAAGGCACACTTCATCACTTGCAAGATACTTGAGGGGTGTACTTTCCAGCTTAAAGCATGATAACGGAATGGACGTGTGTAAACTTTATGGAGAGAATAGTAAGGTCAGATTCATAATGACTCTTGATAATCTAAAGGTTTTTCTCTATATCAGAGTTTTCTTGATATCCTGCACCAAAAAGTCCAACTTGTGAATTTCAGGGTATCTTGCTCTTCACTCATTGGATGTTTTTTAATTATCTGTATCATATGTGTATTTTTGTAATTATCCGTTGCATATATGTATCTATTTCAATGCGTATCTCACTTAGAATATGCATTTCATCTGATATTATTCTATGTTTTTTTTTATTTGCAGGTAACCATGGAAAAAGGGCCCATAGTTTCTTTCAACTTGAAACGCCCAGATGGTACTTGGTTTGGACATCGTGAAGTGGAGAAATTGGCTTCCTTGTCTGGAATTCAGCTTCGGGTAGGGTGATTGACTGATATTGTCCTATTAGTTATTTTAAACGTTTGCTAAGCTCTTTTGAGAACTATCAGTGCAGTCTTGCAATGTTTTATTTACACCTTTGTCCTGTAGACAGGATGTTTTTGTAATCCTGGCGCCTGTTCCAAGTACCTTGGCCTTTCTCACTTAGAGCTCCTTTCGAACGTGGAGGTATTCGAAAACTATAATTTTTCAGTACTCTATTGTATATTTCCCATTCACTGTGTATGATCTGTTTATGTTATTCATCTCAGGCTGGCCATATTTGCTGGGATGATTTTGATATTGTGAATGGAAAGCCCACAGGAGCTGTTCGAGTTTCTTTTGGCTACATGTCGACATTTGAGGATGCAAAGGTAATGCTTTAGTTTCCTTTTGGGTGTTAATCAAAATTGTTATTTGCTTGTTTGTTGACTTACTAAAAGTTTTTAAGTGAAAAAAGACGGGTTTGGTGACTTGGGTCATCTTTTTTTTTTTTGGGAAGGTGATAATCTATATACTACGTAAGACACAACTCAAGCAAACTTACCTTCCAGCATAAGTTTTCAAGCCTGACAATAACCTCCTGTCCGCATTAGCTCAAAGACCCACAAAAGAAAAGCAAAAGAAGTTGAAAGTCGACTTATGAAAGACCGATTAATCTAAATCTAAGGGAAGAATCCGTGTTCTAGTGTAAAAACATTGTGAACTTGTCATTGTCTTTCACTTACATAACCCATCACATAATTAAATTATTGAACAAATTGGTATTTTCAACCATCAACAAAACACGTTATTAATGTAGCTTAAACATTCGAAGTTTGCAAGACATGATTAATCTATGTAGTTTATTTTCGCAGTATATTTTTTACTCTATAGAGTACATTTTACTTACTATTTTCCATTTGCATACCCTTATTGAACACTACATTGACACAAAAGAAACCCACAAACATGAAACTCGGCAGGGCTTTGTTACGTAGTGGTGCATATGGACAAAGGTCAATTTCAGGTTCCGTACCTCAAATTATAGGTAGGTGGTAGATCCTTCGTATACATGTCCTCGTAATCTTTGGTTAAGGGTTGATACGTGGGTCAAGAGTGGTGTTGAAATTGATCTCATCCATGGCATTTCCCGTGCAACAATCGAATATATTCTTTCTCCCCTTGAATTATGCTCCAGTGCATTTGCTAAAATTGTAAGGCTTGGCTTCTTTGCTTTTGTTAGGGAGTTCGAAGAGAGCTCTTCGGTGCATCAACTTCCAAATGATCTTTCTTCCATCAATGAATATAATATACTCATTTGGTGCATCCTTTGTGCATTACTTCTCTATCAAAATGCCATAGTCATCCTAAGAGGACGTGACAAGCATCCATGGGCACAATGTCGCACACGATCTCATCTGGATTGGTACTCTTAGAGAAAGTCACTCTGGATTGGTGCCCATAGCGAAACTCACTCTGATTTGTTGATTGACAATAGGTATGTCATTGGGGCGGGGCGGTGGTGGATATAGGTCCCCCCGTACCCGTACCCACCAAGCAATTCTCATACCCATACCCGCCCCGCCACCCATGGCGGGTACAAGTTTCCATACCCGTACCCACCCGCCAAATAAAAATCCCGCCCCATACCCGCCCCATTACCCGCCAACCACCTATGTCATACTTATATCGATACTTTTTTTTTTTAATAAAATATAGTTTAATTATTATGAATTTCCGTAAATTTTCAGTTTTATATTTCTAATTTAATATTTTGAATAAAAATCAATAAAGAACATTATAACAAGTCATAATAATAAATATATTCTTTTAATATTTGGTGGGTAGGCGGGTATTAGGTGGGTATGACATAAAAACCATCCCCGCCCCACCACCCATGGCGGGTGGAATTTTCGTACCCGTACCCGCCCCACCACCCACTAAAGCTCTACCCATACCCGCCCCAACTAGGGCGGGTGCGGGGCGTTACCCGCTTATACCCGCCCCGCTGACATCCCTAGACCTTTACATCTTTCCCATCATCAAGCAAATCTAACTAGTACTGTTTTGGGTTTTGCATGGTCGTCAATGCCATTTTTTTACCAGTTCGCTTTGAGGCCACATTAGGTGCAACTCTCACCACTGATTATGACGTTACACCACTTATCTCCGACTAGACACCAAGAACCTTGATGTAAAAGATGTGGTCATGTTGCTCAATGCTCATTCACTATTTTGGAATGTAAGGATTGTCTTAAGACCAAGGATTCAGTTCTAGTTAGAGCTTCGAAAACTTTTTCTGCTTTGGACATCTCTTCTTCTTCCTTACTAATTATCATAATCTTCAAGCGCTTCCTATCATCTTGTTCGAGTACTCATTTTGAAGTGGCCAAAGCCTTGGTACTTCAAACAACGTACCTTGCTTAAATCTCGCTTCTTTGGCTTGTTCATGGCTCCATCTTGCTTTGATGGTGTGAAATTTGTTGTCATAGAACCATGAACAGAACTCGAGGCATTTGGAGTCAACCTAAAGGGTTTTACAAACTGTTTTATCCAACTTTAAATCGTAGCATTTGTGCACTCAAACTAGCTTGGTTTTCGCCTTTTCTTGCTTCTCCACCTCCATAGCCAGATTGCAAAGTTCATCAAAAGTCTTGCAGTAGTGCAAATCAATGGTGTTAGAAATATTCCGATAAAAAGCTGGAATGAATCTTGCCAAATTTGTATTCTTCTAACTGAAACGCATCACACATCAAAGAAATTTTCAAATTCGAAGATGTAAGTAGCAACATCCCTTGATATAACTTACGTAGTAGACTCTCCCATGATGTAACTGGTTCCACCCTCTCGGGTTCTCACGACGCCTTTAGCTTTTCATACCATAACGTAAGCCTTTGAAGTTCAACTTCTTTTCATCAATGACCACCTTGAACTCATATAAGCTTTTCATCGTGGGTTTCCACCCCAAATAAACCTTCGGATCAGTTCCACCTTTGGAAGTTTGGTTACTTTGAATTCATCCATGAATTGTTGCGGATGGTCTTGAGGACGGAATACATGCCTTAGTTGTGGGCGTGGTGGTTGTTGGAGTAGGCACAATTGTTCGTACTGAAATTGCATTTGCTCCATCATCTTTCATTCGTCGCGTCCATTCTTCATATCTACCTTTGGGATTGTTCTTGTTTTAGATTCACGGTGCTCTCTGACAGAGGTATCAGATGCTGTGCTACCATGCCAAATAATATGTGCGGAAGCAAATGACTTAAACAAGTCGGTTTTTCCCGCGAGAACAGTAGCGCGAGCATTACCCTGTTTTGTGTCCGCGCGCGCGCGTGTATGTGTGGTGGATAGTGTGAATAGTGAAATGAAAACAAAATAAAAATGATGTGTGTTTAGACCTCGGATTGCTGTAATATGAAAATAACAAAGTGTCGATTAATTTCTAGGCACACTTTCAACGCTCTCCCATGTCACCCATGTCACCCATGTCATTTGTTGTGCACACGACTTCTAACATGGCCTTGGTTTATTCGACCCTTGGTGTATTCTGCCCATATCTCGTGTTGGAATGCTGACACCATCATCCCTGTTTATGACGATATTTGCATCCTCAATATTAGTTTTGTGCTATTATCTTGCGTCACCTTACCCCAGTTATCTTACTTTACTTAAAGCTTTGTGCAAAAACAAATTTAGAAAGTTTAATGTGGAGGGAGTAGAAATTATAATGTCAGCAAAATAGTTCTGGATTTTATTTTTAAAATGCCAATTGTGACAGTGAGAAATTGCTAATCATTCGGGCATTCAACAAAAGCCAGTGATGCGTATTAGTTACTGGAAAGAGGTAGTAATGATTTTCTGTTGGAATAGGATCCCGTAAAATGGCTCACAGAACCTGCTGCGCTTTGGCTTTTATTGTGAAGTGCTAGCCATCAATTCAACTATCGACACATTTCTCATTATGAGTTGTTCGGAAAAAGCTCCTTTTTCTGACCCTCCCTCCTCCCCCACCCCTTTGAGGCAGGCTTATATCATTTGGTGATGCTGTTGTCATTATCGTTGTTGCGAGATGATAGTAGACTGTGGTTTCCATTGGGCAATAGTTTACAGTTTTATTTGTTTCTTTTCGAGAATGACGTTTTAAGTGACACCCGTATGCGTAAAAAAGCAAGTGCGTACGATTTATGTCAAATGACTTTATTATGTCAATGTTTCATTTTCAACCTTTGAAGACTACTTTTGTAACTTCACGGTCGTTTCCACATGTGCAGAAATTTATTGATTTCATAAGGACTTCCTTTGTGGCACTGCTTAATCCAGTGAGACTTGGATACCCGTTAAAACAGTCCAGTTTTTCCTGTAATACAGGTTGTTTTTCTCATTTTTGTTTAGTTATAAAGAATTAAAGATCCATAGTTGATAGTTTTTCTCATATATCACTCATCCACTTCTGCTGTATTTTGAAAATTTGCTTTAGGATTCAACAAGTAAACTTGAAGCGGAAGATGCTTTTCTTCCGTCATAAATAAAAAGGATATCGAGCAAGATACTTCAAAATAATGTTAAAAAAATAAATAGATTATCATTTTGGTTCAGAAATAAACTTGATTGTCAAAGTGTGTCTACCTAGGCTTGGAAAATCTTAAACTTAAGTCTCAATCCCTTTCTCCTTTTGCCTTCCCCCACCAAATCAATACCCACTAAAGTCACCACCTCCAGCTACCACTGCTAATTCAACTCATGTTGATCAAAATCCAGAATGCTCTTACTCAATTTCAGCCATTTCAAAGTTAATTCCTAAGCAGCATTAGGAGAATTCAAGGGTATTTTGAAGGGAAAGCAAAACACTAATGAAATTCTGAATAGTTTGTTTGATTTTTAGGTTGACCCCATGTTATTTTAAGTTCTTTTTAACTGGGTTGATGTGTATCAATGCACCTCCTTTGCCTCACTCCCTTAGCTTCACTTCATCCTCGCCCTCAACCTAAGTGTAAGAAATAAGTAGTGGTCTACCTCAACAAGGGGAGCTTTGTTGTCTTCTTCCTCAGCTTCACTTCTTCACTTCTTCCTCGTCTTCAACCTAAGTGAATTTATGAATAAGGAGCTAGAGATGTAGGAAAGTGGGAAGGAGACTAGAAAGGGGAGAGAGTGGATGATGTAGATATGGAGATAGGAATGTAGAGAATAAAGTTGGAGTAAATAGACCAAGTGTGTGGTTTTTTTAATTATATATATTATTAGATCCTTCTCATTTTTTCTGGTGCCATGTCATTTTTGTCCTGTGAGTTATTCACTGGAAGATAGTTGATTGGGCTTGACATTTTGACTTCATCACTTGTATTGGCCTATGTACCTCTAGATTAGTGGAATTTTAAACCATAGATAAACTTAAATTGCGGAATCATGATGTCTGAGCATGATGTCTACTACAAGTCTACAACATCTCTTTGCTAATGTCCCTTTATGAAATTTTCAACCGATACGTTGTGGGCTATAATAGTCTTATGCCTAGCGTAAATAAAAGATGTGGATGTATGAAAGAGGTTTTAAATTTTTAATATGAACTTTTGAAGAGTACTTTAGGAGTTTAGATAGTGATGAACAAAGAAGTGAGTGGGAAACTGGATAGGAGAATACCAAAATAACAAAAAGAAAAAAGATATAAAAGAAAAAACAGAGCAAGATAGATTGGGAGCATTTCAATCCCTTTTAAAGAAGAAGTTCTTTCTTAGGCTTCTCCATCTCTCATCATGTGTCTGGGGCTGTGCGCGTACATGTCTGAGCACTCGACTATTCAAGGAGGTTCAATGGGAGAGATGAGAGTGAGAGCTTTAATGGGTTTTACTAATTATTTTCCTGCTTATTTACTATAGATCGTAGGCGATGATATATTGTTCTAGTTGTCATAATGTTGCTGTTCAAGTTTAATTTCAGTATCTGTCATGCGCTGATAGCATCCATCTTGAATGCTATAATTATGATGTTTTACTTATAAGTCCCATGTATTCAGGTCTGGAAACAACTCACAGAGCAATGGGTCCATATCTAAAGTCGATTACTGTATACCCAATTAAATCCTGTGCAGGGTTTTCTGTAGATAGCTGGCCTCTGAGCAATACAGGTTCCTTGCTTCTCACATCTCTAAAAAGAATGCTAAACAGAGGCATCTTTGTCTTAATAATCATATGGAAAAAGATCAATTATCTTGAAGTGGTGCTCTCACATGTTTGTAGGACTGTTGCATGATCGCGAGTGGCTTCTCAAAAGTCCAAATGGCGAAATTCTTACCCAAAAAATGGTACACAATATTCAAGATGTAGTAATGTATTTTTTCTTTGTATGTCGGACTTCGTAGCTTAAAATTTTGGATCCAAGTTACTTGACTAATGATTTTGTCATGCAATTTCGGAAAAAAGCATGTTGAACTTGAGTAATCATGAGCAAATATTAAATTATTTTGTTAAGAGCTCCTATTATGTGGTTTACCCACATGTGAGTGGTCCCACATTGACAAAATGAAGAGGGAGCTCACTATTTTACAAATGGAAGTTTTTACTCCTATCACCAATTGCTTTTAGGTCTCTATCCCCATGGATATTGCCCATTCTCTTATCACGAGTTTACATGGTTTAATATTGTATCAGAGCCCAAGGTTTGTCCCATTAATTTGGTTTAGATTTTAAAGGGACCTCACATGTGATGAGAGGTGTTAAGAGCTACTATTACGTTGTTTACCCACATGTGAGTGTCTCACATTGATAAAACAAGGAGAAAGTTCACTACTGTATAAACTATATACCAAAGAATTACTCCTCTCACCAGTTGGTTTTAGGATGAAACCTTTTGGGGGTTTAAAAGATTTTTAAGTCTATAGGTCTATTTAATTTGAGAAGCCAAGGGGACTCGAACGTCACGTTTAACAAACATTTGATGCATGAACCATTACTTTGGTCAATAAATGTAGTTTCCCAATAGAAGGTGCCCTACATGCCGTGACATAGCTGTATTATTGGCGTGTTCTGATTTAAATACTTACTTTATGTTTTTTTTATTGTAATTTCTCAATTCTCGTACTTGTCCGTAAAGATATAAAACAAATTTTTTGAAGTTGATATGGAACAATAAGAGATACGGATGAAGTAATATTCAATGGTCTTTTGGACAGTATGGCGGTTATGTATACAGCAAGTGGGGCAGGGGGAACGCCGGCAACAGTGGCTTAGGTGTCGCGAGTGGCGTATGTTGTTGTTGGTGATGGGTTTGGTGGTGGTGTGTGTTAGAGGTGGGAACGACGAGGCTATCGTGGTGGTGAACTGGTGGTGGTGGTAGGTGTTAGAGCTGAGGATGGTGACAGCGAAGCAGTGGGGTGATGGTGGTGGCCACAGTTTAATGGTGATGAATGATGGTGGTGGGTGGGTAAATGGGTTGGAGGGTAAAGGGAATCCCATTCCCTTGGGGGTGAGGGGTAAGGAGTTAGAGGAGTTTGAGGGTTCCAACCTCCAAAGGTAGACACGTTTTCTGAAGTTGGTGATGTTTTTGTATGGTAATTACTGCTAATTAACATTTTGCATATAACATAAAAATGCTGAATATTATCGACTATAGAGGTAGGTGAGGTGCACAAATCTGTGTGTAAATGGTACCATATGAATTCCCTTTTACTACGTCTACGAGAGTACAAAGTTAAATCTCCTTGTTTTTTTTTTCTCTTAGTGAATTATCTAATCTGATAAGATTGTCTTTCCTATTTATAAATAGGCCCCCGAGATGAGTCTTATAAGTACATTTGTAGACCTTCGTCAAGGTGTTCTATCAGCAAAGTCGCCTCGTTGCAGAACAGATCTCAAAATTCTTCTGAAATCAACTTCATACATTTGTGGCAGAGAAGATCTGGACTTTCATGGTCACAGGTATTCTATTCCTATGTTTGCATGAGTCTGTTCAGGCCTCCTAACTTGCTTCCATAATGGTGAAATGGAGTAGTTGGGCTGAGTAAGGATCCTCTCCATTTCCTCAAAAGAAATGGAGGTCCATTACCTTTCAATGGCCCAGATCTAACTCTGGATAGATCGGGTGGTTATAAATACACTTGAGTACAAAAGGTAAATGAATGAAAATGAGATATATAATATAATATAGGTGTATTAGAGAGGAAATGGAGAGAAAGAAATGGAGAGGATCCAATTGGAGTTGGGCTAGGGTCCCTTTCCCCCGCCCTCCTCAAGTTCTTTATTTTCTTCCTTTAGTTATTTTCATGGTACTAGATATGGGCCACGACCGCAATTCGACCAAGTTGATAAAGCTTTAAAAGTTGCCGCAGCTGTATTTGAGGTAGTATTTATCGCATTGATGTGCAACTGTCGAGATCAAGTTGCGGCAACCCATTCCGAGCATGGTATTGATATGAGTTGGTACACGGCATATCGTCCATTACGTACAGGATTTTCATTCTGTTGCGATGATATTTTCCGTTACGTAAAGGATTGTGGTCGTTAATAAGTAAATCAATGTCAAGTCATCAACCAAGTTGTTATCTAGTCATGGGTCATTTCATGTTTATTTTAGAGTGGGTTGTGTTGATACAAATTGGGTTGCATCGAATTGAGATTAAGTCTACTCGAATATGGTTCACACGGGTTTATTCTATCAAGTTAGGTTACAGCAATTGGAATTGGGTCAGCCTCTCTACATAAATCCTTGCTTCACTCACCTCGCTTTACCATCTTTTTTATTAGGGATTATATGATACAGGGTGTTCCTTAAGGCTTAGGTAGACTAAACTGGTTGCGTAGGCCTCTTTCTTTTATTGATTGTTGGATGCACTCTAAAGTTATAAGATTTCGTCTGGCTGAAATGGATGGTAATCAATTGCACTAATATGTCACACTTGTCAGATATGAACTGCAGTGTTATAATCATGAAGTCAATTGTTGGTTTAGCAATGCTGTTGGACGATCTTGTACCCTTTGGAGATCCACCAGCTCAGATCAGAATTCTTGTAAAATGGGGCGTTCAGGCATGTGCAGAGATATGCAAAGTTCATTAAGTTTTGTCAATGAAGCTCAATTCTTACTCATATCTGAAGCAAGTGTAGCGGATCTAAATAGCAAGTTAGAATCAAGTAAGTATCTGAACCATTTTCCATCACGCCTTCTAGCTATCCCTTACATGCTTTGCTGAGCTTCCTTTTTTTGCAACTTGAATCTGTTCTTTAGTGGTTCTAGTCCAGGTTACTCTGACTCAGCGGAGAAGTGTCGAACTTTTGAAAATTTTGCGATGCGGTGACTCGCTCAAACTAGTGTCTGATCAAATTTGTTGTAGACTATACGACATACGACACATCTCATTTTTATTTTTAAAATTTTCCATATATTTAAAAAAAAATCTCTTTTTATGTGTTATTACAGGAAATGTAGAAAAACATTTCTAGTAAAAGAGAAGAAGAAAAGTAAAACAAAGTTGAATAATTAAATGCCAGTTAAATAAATCAAAATGCCCTTCTGGGTTTTTAGTAGTATACCATTCCCCTTTTACTTTTTCACATCTTGCCCTTCTTTAACACCATTGAAGCTAAATCACGTGACATTAGTGAATTGTCAGTCGTATCTGAAATTGGTGCATCGGATGTGTGTCATGTGTCGTGTAGGTACGGACGGATACACTGACTAAATGACGTGTCAGAGTAACATAGGTTCTACTATACAAACTGAGTGAGCCATTATTAGGTCTCATGTATCTGTAGTTTCTAGAAAGTTTTGATGCTATTGATGGTTTTAATCTTATTTGTTGTTATTTTTGTGAATTACTTGATGGCCATTTCATTAAATTTCTTCATTTTCAAAAGGCAAACTTTCAACCACCAAAAACTTGTGGCCCCTTAAGCATCTTTTGCCATTTCTATCAAATTTTTCAGAATTTTCAAACTAATAGTTTAATTTACTCTTGGTTTGAGAAAAACACAATGTTCGGGGTGCACTCAGCTAATGGAGAATTGAATTTGTTACTTTGTTTGTTTGTGAAGCTGGAGCCTAGAATCTCTTATAAAAAAACACAAATTATTACACAAATATTGTGGAAAACGGATTTATTAATAACAAACTTTTCTTAAAAATGGGTCATGATTTTGTATTAATGAATCCGTTTTCCACAATATTTGTGTAATTGATCAAACAATAACCTAATTTTGACAAATTTTCTTGAGTGGGAGCCTAAATTTGCGTTAGTTAGGAAAATGCAAGGCTAAAAAGTACAACATAGACATGAAAGTTCAAATGTAAAAATAAAAAATCCTCTGAATATGTGTGTAAATTGCTTGCTAACTTTATATCTAAACATCAAAATAGTTCTACATGAGCTACAAAGGTCTACAGTTACCTCTCCGAAAGAAAATCTCTCTCCACCCCACAATGATCTCCCCTCATTCCTCATTTGCTGTCTGTCCCATATTGATCCTTCACATTCTATATTTATGCCATACTAACCCCATTGCAACCTCCCAAGAATACGCCTACGACTCGCTAACCTTGATATAATTTATGACTAGTAACCTCCTTAATGACCGGTACCCTCTCGTTGCCCACCCTACGGCCTCAGTTTATGATCTTCTTTCACCTCTCCTTCACCCTCCGCCCTCCGGTGGCCTGTTGTGCCCTGATCTTAGGAGGATATCAGCCTCCAAGCTATAATGATGAAAAAAGTGGTAGACAAAGTGGTAGCCAATTCATTCGGCCATTCGGGAATCATTGACAACTTATATTTAAGCAACATAGGACGTGGGTTAAGTTCTTGATTTATAATGCCGAGTGAGGTTTCTGTGCGTTCAACCTTGTCAATTTTTATTTTGAAAAACTAGCAAGAAATCTTACTTGAAAGATCCACACCTATACCTCATGTTGCCTGTTTTGTTGGGGTGAAAAGCGATGGGATGCAAGCTTCAGCTAAAGAATAAATTCCACAGCCAAATAATGGTGAACCATTGGCATCTTTGGAAGTGAAAATCGGAAACATATTCCTTAGAAATGAAGTATACAGCAGGGAATTTACTTTATGAGTGCCCCAATACTTTAATATGATGGTGATATTTCAAGATTAAAGGTATTTCGAAATAAATTTGAAACCGCACTCGTTTATCTTGAAACTGTTTTGGTTCATAGTGAAAATACTTAAGTTTGACCATAAACTTGTGCTAAGAGGGCTTCGTAACAAAACTATTTGACTATAAACAGCGGAGACAAGTGAACATTTGTAGGGGTTTTACTTTCCCATTTACCCTTGGATTGCAAGCTTTATGCTTTGTAAAGAATTGGAACTCTAGCAGTATGAATTACTTGAATGATACCTCTTCACTTCTATATGTCGTCAAAAAATAAATGTCTCTCCTATTACCAAGGGTCGAACTTCTGCAATGTTAGCATTCTTTTGTTTCCAATTGTCACAAGATTCCTTTGATTTTTTCTGTTTGATGAGTATTTTGTTTTTTACGATTTACGTTTGTTTTGGGTCAGAGTTATCTCAAGCACCAGTAGTTCATGTTTCGGCAATGAGATTTCGCCCCAACCTTGTCATATCTGGAGGAGATCCTTATAATGAAGATATATGGAGAGGAATCAAAATTGGGAGCAATTATTTTGTGGTATGTTCTTTCCGAGTATAATTTCTCTTTCCAATTCCATATAACAATTTATTAGGGTCAATAGAATGCAGTTGACAACAAAATTAGCCTCTCGGCTCCCCGAAAGCCTGTCTCATATAATTATAATGTGAGACTAATCCATTTACCTACAAACTTGCCCATTAATCTGCAATGGTCAGGTCCAGAGAATATGTAGTTGCTTCTTTTTTGTGGAAAGAAAACGAGATTCTACATGGAGTTTAAGAGTAGTAGTCTACGCAAGGGGGTAAAAGTCATTTAGATGCTTTGTCGAGGCGTCCCTTGTGCTGTCTCATCGATATCAAAATTTACTTTCACATTGGTGCTTTTCATTAATCAAAATTTGTATATCGTTGGGCCGTCTCCTCTGCATCAACGTGCTCTTTATATGCTCGGGTGTAGTGAAAAGATAAATGCAATTGGTTTCTAGGTCGTCGGCCTAAAGTGGTCCTTTACGCCTAAGGGTGGTGTCAAATGGGTAAGGGTGCGTTAAGAGTACTTAGGTTCGGGTGTAGTGACATCCAAAGAGTTGCTAGGTGGTCGTTGTGGTGCGCCACCACAAAGTATGAATGTTGTGTCAAATGTGGATTCGTGGGCCGTTGACGAGAGCACGGGCAAATAAGCTAGGCGACGATTCTTGTAAGCCTAGTAAGATACAATTTGGTACTTAGAACATCAATGCTTTTGACAAGAATATCAAAAGGGGTGTGTGGGTGTGTGGGTGTGTGGTGGGGGGTGGGGGGTGGGGGGGTTGAAAAGGATGAATATTCACGTAATATATCTCCAAGAGACTAAGAGACTAAGTAAGTTGCATAAAAAGCAAAGGTGTTGGGGTTGTAAGCTTTGCTACACATGAAAGAACAAGATCATAATAGAGTGTATTGTCATTGATAATGAGTTTAACGATGTGGTGGAAGTGTCAACACATTGATGAATATTAAGGTAGTGGTAACTATCAGAAGTGCATATGCACTAGTAAGTTTATAACATCTATTAGGTTGACTTTTTGGAAGATTTGGAGGAGGTAGTTAATATTGGTGAAAAATTGATTATTGGTGGTGATTTCAACGCGTATGTGGGTACGTGCGTGCATAGATGGCTTTGGGAGCGTTCATAGTGGTTTTGGTTTTGTGGATGGTAACGACAAGAGTAAGTGACATATTAGATTTTGTGTCTTAGCACATAACTTGAGAGCAATGAACACTTGGTTCAAGAAATGACAATCTCATTTGGTGACTGTGGTAGTGGAGGTCATGGAAGTTGGATTAACTACTTTTAAGAAAAATATGCTTGGCGAAATAGTACACAAATTTCAAGGTGATACCTAGTGAACGTACTTTTGAAATGACGCCTACTCAATATAGACTTCTAAGTACTCATGAAAGGAATCCTACTCAACATAGAAGACACAAACGTAGAAGACGCGGAAGGCTTCTCGTCCTTGATTTTAGAGGGAAGAGGTGCCTCAAGAAAGAGAAAGCCATAAGATGATCCTCAGATTAAATGGTGGAAGCTCCAAGGAATGAATCGACAAATGTATTTAGTTAAGATTGTTAATCGACATATTAGTGGTTTGGTTGCACGAAGACTTACAGATAAATTGGAGCATAATATAAAGTAAGTGGACAAAAGATATTGTAGCAGAATCTAAAGCGAATATCTTGGTGGAATGAGGAAGTGAGATAAGTGATAAAGATTAGTCATGGTTGCTATAAAGTTTTGGGGAAGTACATGCACACTGAGAACTATGAGAAGTACAAAGAGGCTAGATTAACATAAAAAAAATTAATCACGAATTGTATACAACATGATTGGATATGAAGGAAGAAAAATTATAAAAATACTACGAGTATAGGGAGAGTTAAATGTGTGAAAGATTTTGGCCAAAATGTTTTGGTTTGGGTAACGAAATAACAGGACACGAGAAGGTCATAATTTGATACCCTAAATGTGGTTACCAGGAATTAAGTCAAAATGACATTTAAAAATACGAGGTCGAGGAAAGAAGAGGACGTGGTGGTATACATATTGAAGTTTGGAGTTGTCTTTGCACAGAGAGTTGGGTTACCATGGATGCTCATAAAAAGAAATGGAGAAGCAATAAAATGTTATCAGCGTGGAGGACAAATTATTTGATCCTCTCTATAAGAACACGAGGTGATGTTCAAAATTGTTTCCATTACCGGGAATTTAAGCTAATGAGTCATGGAATGGAATATTGGTAACAAGTGATTGAACTAAGAGTTTAGAAATACGTAAACATTTCAGATAATCAATTTTGATTTATGTATGGGAGATCAACTAGGAAAGTAATTTATCTTATGAGAAAAATGCTGAAGCTCTAATGAGATAGGAAACAAGACCTTGCGCATGTTTCTTTTAAGGTATACGATTAGGGCTGGAATCCCGTAAATGATCCGAGTCTTGATCCCTTAAAATCGGTGTCAAAGCTTTTAAAATTGGTTTGGTCAAAGGTAGGCTCGAGCTCCTTTTACAAAACTTCCAAGCTTGCCCAAATCCAATGAGCTCGTTTTATTTTTATTTTCGTATGATTATTATGTTCGAAAATTCTATTATTGTAAAATATAATTATTTTGGTATTTATAAGAAAATATAATGATAAGAATATTTTAGTTTTTTAATTTCAGTATCAAAGTATCAAAATCTTATGCTTCCCTTTACACAAAATACATGATTATATTTTTTTAATTTTTTTTCCGGTATTGTCAAAAGTGAGAAAACAAAAAGAGTATAATGATAAACCGAGGTCGGAGCGAGCTCGAGCTTTTTCCCAGCCAAGCTTGAGATTTACTTGACCAGTTTGAGCCGGTTCTGTTACACCCCTTATATGATTAGTACCTAGATAAGTACTCTTGCGAGTTTTAGCGAGCAATGGTGTAGCACCATAAAATATATTGACATCATAAAGGACATGTATGAGAGAATTTATATAAATACCCAAACATTGGGAGGACAAAGAGTTTCCTCTTACCATTAGAGTGCATAAAGGTTATGCTCTTGGTTTTTTTCTCTATACTGTAGTCATGGACGAGTTGACAAGGGCAATTTAAGACGACATTCTTTGGTGTGCGATGATGTTATTGTGTTGAAGGAAAGAGTCGAACGAAAATTAAAATTATGGAGTAATAAACTGGAAGCTTGTGGGTTCAGATTCGGTAGAAGTAAAACTGAATATTTGGAGTGTTTGATCAACGATGTTGGAGGTAGAGAAGCGGGAATGATTACTTCGGATGGGATGGGCATTTGAGTTTTTTCTTGTTCCTTTTTTTTCTCCTATATTTGTGGTTTACAATTTGAAAAGTTGGAGAATGAAATGGAGATGAGTCAACAGAATTAAAACGGTTGGTTGAAGTGGAAGAGCGCAACGCTAAAGGGTAAACTTTACCGCACAATAGCTCTACATGCACTCTTATATGTCTCCGATATAAAACTCTCTCACGTTCAAGGATAGCATTGCATTTGTTACGCTAGATATGTGGCTATACAAGGAAGAGTCGTGTAAGAAAGGAGGTGGTTATGGAGAAGGCGGGAGTTTCGCCCAAAAAGAATAAATGACCGTGAATCGGTTAAGATGATTTTGGCATGTGAGACGAAGTCCGATTAATGCCCTCGTTAGGAGTTCAAAATTGGGGAAAGAAAATGTCAAGTGTATCAAAATTGGCTGAAAGTAAATGAGAACTATATTTAGCTAGTGCTTTGGGATTGTAGAATATATGACGATGGAGAGAACACTATGAAAGGAAACAATATGCATGAGTGAACGATGGAGTTTGATCCTTGCTTGTTTTAAATGTTATGTTTACTTTTTAATTTTAATTTATTTTGATTTTAGTTTACAATTAAATTTTAAATTTCATTAATTTTATAATGATTATTTTTTAGAACTATTATTTGCTTACCTGATAAGGATTTCTAAATCTTTTTACTTAAGTCTCCTTGTCTACCTACCTACCTACTTGTCTACGGTTTCAAATGATGATTCATGTCATATGACTAAATCATTATTCTACATCATTTTAAGACTAAGGTTATGCTTTGTTGTATACTAAGGGGAAACTCATTGTTAATTGCATGTAATAGTCTCTAGGGGGTTGCAATCGATGCCAGATGATCAACTTTGATCACCAATCAGGACACGTCCAAAAGACAAGGGAACCTTTAGCTACTTTGGCTTCATACAGGCGAGTAAAGGTGGGTTATTACTTCATCTTAAATACCATAATGTTTGTTCTTTCGTTTTGTTTCTTTGTTTATAGCGCTCTCACTTCACCGGAACACTCTTTCTAACCTACAATTTCTTGTGTATTTTTTTTTTTGGCTTTTTTACGAGCGATTCTACTATTCTTTTGAATTCTATCTGTTTCATTCCGTTCTTTAATTATAACAGAGGTACCTATCAACTTATCGAAAACTCTTAAAAAACTCTTACTGCCGTCCATGCTATATATGCACTTGCTCTTAATGTTATGGCAATAATTTGTCTAACCATTAAAATAGAAATTGTTTACTCAATTATAGCATATTTTCTATTGAAAATTTAACTATTTGAAAACTCGAATTTCAGTAGTTTGAGTATTTTGGAGGACTACTTACCATGTTTAGGAGTAGCATGGATGTTTGTTAAAAAAGGAAGGGCATCATGCCATCATGTAGAATAGGAACAAGCAGGAGGTTGTAATATTTTTTTTAATTGTACAAATACAATAGTATAACTTCAACAAACTTCGGCCAAGTGTCTTTTCTGTAAAATTTAAACATTTCTTTTGAAAAACAAAATTGTCATAGAATAGATAAATAGATAGTAGATCTTTTAAATTAATACTGATGGATAAATAGATACTTTTAGTAGGATATTTCAAATTCTTTGTTACTAATTGAATATTTGAAAGCAGGGAAGAATTTTGTTCGGAATATTGCTACGATATGAGGATTACTCCACGGAAGAAAATACTGAGAATCCAGTGCTTCAAGTTGGTGAAGAGGTGCTTCCAGATATAAAGCCAAGGTCCATAGTCGAGCAAGTGGCGATAGGACACCGTTGATGACCGATGGCCTATTTTACTTCATATTACCTACGTCCTACTCGTATTAGAGTATGACAAGAATTTTTCTTTTTTTCATAAATAAGCCATGTCAGTACTTCTTAGTTCTAATGAGTATGGATAACGTAGCTTGTGACTTGGGTTTCCATGGCGGACGCAAAGTTTCCTTCACTACTCTGATGCACATATGGACCAACAGTTCCCAACTTCGTTGGAACTCCGATTTTATGGCTCAGATGATTGTGCCAATACCGGAGCAATTTTCCATACAGAAACTGGGAAAAAAAGGGAATATACATGAATACTTCTCTAAAAGTACACACAAAATTACAACTATATATGCATGTAGCCATAAGGATCTGTACAAGTAAACAGTATTATTGTATTTATGTATCATAATATGCAAAAGAAATATATTAACTGTTTAAAGTACTCAGCAATTCGTTCTCTCGACTGTATTTTGCATCTTATTTGGTTGGAACTTGGAAGTATGTTTTTATTCAGTATTTTAGATTGCTTAATCGTTGTGGCTTCTGGCAATGATAACGCTACATCGTTTTTACTAACGTCACTCAAATATGGAACTTGAAATTTGTTTAAACTCAATTATAGCAGAATCCTCGTTACAGCCGATTATATTTAGGAGACTGCAGCAAGTGGCAGTTTGAGAAATCTTGTGACTGAGTCAAAAGACAAGATGATATGAGATGAAGATGACATTATTTGTATGGCCAGAATGCTCTTTTTAGCTCTTGTCGGGGAAGAAATCTGTTACCGACAAGGTGAAGATTGATATTTTTCAAAGAGGCAAGGGCTGCATTAGTCACATTGATATATCCTTGTTTGAGCTATTGATAACCAACCAGGAGATTAAACAAAACAGTTTGTTGATGAGAAATCCCCATGCCCTGATTTAATAGGATCGGAGATGATTTATGTGAAGCTATTAAAGATTTCCTTAGGATATGGAGGCTTTTAAAGCAGGTTAATGCTACAAACATTACACTAAGCTTACAAGTTTTGAAAAACATAAACATTGTCTTCTGTCAACATTGTGTAAGCCTTGTCAACATACTACCAGAGATCCACACTGGTCTGATGGGATTAGGATTATGAGTGTGGAACATAGCAGATGTAGCAAAACTGGTAAACTAGGTTTACACTAAATCTCACCATTTGTGAGTCAAACAGATCAACATACATGATTATGTTCATATAAATGATACAGGTTGGGCATGGAAGAGAATCTGCAGCGTCAAAGAGAAGATGAAGAGCATTTATATTAACAAATAGTTGACTGCATCATCCCAGAATTACACCACGGACAACTTGTCATAATTGAAGTATGCGTGTCATGCTGCATTTGTAGCTACCAGATGAAATTATTGATTGACTGCTTTTCGAGTCATAATTATATACATGTTTATGTCTCACCTTAGTCACTTTTGTGACGGTTTTGTGCTTAATTATATGATTAGATGTCGTTATATGTTAGAATGTTGATACTCCCGCTTTTGTGTGCTATTGTGTAGATTCAGTGTGATTCGGATGCACTGGATCCCTTCTAAAGCGAAATGGACTTGGCAATTGGAGAATTTATGCTTGACATAGAGACCAAGAAATAAACAACAAGGAATGTCAAAGAAATTAGTTGGAAAGACCAAACAAATGTGAAAGGAGAAGAAAGAATGGTTGATTTCACAAGTGTCGACTTCAAACTTGAATATATGTAGTTCTAAAATTTTATCAAGGTGATACACATGGCAAATGAATGATCTTTCTTTTAGCTTTCCAATGATAGGTCTTATGTCGAATTCCGATAAGTAACGAAGAAATGACAGCTCTTTGAAAATTCACTGCGCGGAGCTGAGAACCCGACTCCATCTAGAAGATTCACCTTTGCTCGATCGAGCAACCTAGTATTTGAAGAGTTACGGGTTTCCTAAAGTCGGTTTAGCAAAATTTTGTTTTAGTATAAAATACAAATCTCGTCTTTCATAATTGGGTTACACTTTATTTAGTTTAGAAACTGCTAAAAACTCTTAGAATTAGTTTGCTTCTCATATTATTCAAGATCTATAATTTTATTTCTTTAGTTCATCAATCCTTTGAATTCGATATTTGTACTCTTCTACTCTTGTTATTATTATTCCAAATTCTTGTTTATCAATTTCTTTTTTAATCAATTTCTTTATGTTATTAATTATGTTTGCCTTTAATTATATTACTGTTGTTAGTTTAATTACTATGAGTAGCTAACTCTTTAATATAGGGTTAAAGGGGATTTAGGTTGTTAGAAGGGGGATTACGTAATTAATTGTTAGTTAAATCATATAGTTGTGTTTTGATTGTTGTTTTAATTCTAGTAGATTAATTTTGGCCATAATTAATTAACTAGTATTGCATATTAGGATTATCACTGACCGGGTTAAGACTAATATAGGCTACACAATCGAATAGAATAAATTTAATGATAGCGACCGCATGTTAGACTTAGATCTAAAGGGCATAATTGAGTCGACCGACCTTATGACCTTCGGCAATTAGATTGACATTTAAATTGATTAAATCTGATATAGTGTCATTTCACCCTACATTTTCACCCCTTTTTTGTCTCGTTTTGATTGCCTTTAACGCTCCCTAGAAGCGTTTCTACGTGTTTTACCTTCTTCTAGCATATTTCTCGCTTTTATCGTGTTTTTGTAGGTAAACCGTCAATTGAGGCGATTTCTACCTAGTTTTGATCAACAAAGAAGAAGGTGAATCATTCGGAGGACCCACGGCATACCTTGGGGGCCCTACTCGATGCGCCAAAGCCCTCCCGAGTCAAGGCAAGCGAAACCGGGAAGAAAACAACAAAGTCAAGCGAAGGAAGAAGGGAAATGAGCATCTCACGAGCGTACGGTCGTGAGATGCTTTTCCAAAAAGAATGTTTTCGTGCTTTTCAGCTCACGGCCGTGAAACTCATTTCACGATCGTGAAAGCTCAGTTACGGTCGTGAAACATGCTTCACGGTCGTGACTTGTTCGTGAAAGAAGACATTGCTCTGCCAATTCCCTCACGACAATGACTTGCAGTTTCACGGTCGTGAGACTTGTTTCACGACCGTGAAACCCATTTCACGATCGTGACTTTGCCAGTCCATGACGCTTCTCGAGGCCCATCTTTCCTTCATTTTGTAAACCTATAAATAGACCCTCTCATGTAATTAAAGGGCACGAAGCCCTAGATCTAAAACCCTCATTGATGCGTGTATTTTATATAGACTTTCTAGTCCATTTATGCACGCATTTCTATGTCATTTAGGTGATATTATATCGCCATATGCCCCTATTTGGCTACTTTGTACTTTCATTACATTTTGTAGGTACAAGCTGTGTAGTAGCGGAAACCGAGCCAAAACAGTCCACTTTGCATGCATTTAGGAGAATGGAAGGAACGAGACAGAAGCTCTTGCATGGGGAAGCGTGAAACCGCTCGCATTCAAGTCCAAAGCCGTGTCCAACACTGCACGATAGGCCAAAAGACCTCGATCGATTATATATTTGGTCGATCGAGGAGCGTTGAAGAGAAAAGACCTCGATCGAGCTGTCCTGTGCTCGATCGAGTGGTAGCCGCTGAAAAGTTGCTCGATCGAGTAGAATTGTTACTCGATCGAGTGATTTCCTCCAATAAAGTCCTCGATCGAGTGGTTATTTCCCTCGATCGAGTAGAATCTATCATGGGCCTTAAGTCCATAGCTTAATTAGGGTTTAAGAGTCGTGTTTTGCATTATATAAACTCTTATTTGTCGTCATTAGGATTATTCAGAATCATGAGGATTCAGAACCTTAGGGTTCGGAATCATTAGCATTAATCTTCCATTAGTTTCTGAACTTTATCTTTGGTTTGCATTCGGGTTTATCGACGTAGGATTTGTTCTTTACTCCGGATTTGCTAAGATTGTAAACTACTTTTCTCTCTTTATTCTTAATCCTTATTTTAGTCTCAATTATTGTTTTACTTCTCTTAACTGCTGCGTTGTTATTGTTCATGCTTTTTAACCACGATTTTATTATGTCTATCGTCATATGTTCAATCGTCTTTATTAGCATCGTTAATAATATGAGTAGCTAATTCCTTTGTATGTTGGGATGAGGGAAACTGTAGTAGAGGCATGTTAGGATATATTATTTTAGTTCGTCTTGAATAAAAGAATCAGTCTAAGCAATTTAATTGAGGTCTAGTTGAATGAGTGCACGCAGGAGACTAGGCTAGGTAGTTAACCCCGACCTGGATCGAGAGATTGGAAGGGAAGGCTTGCTTAGTATTGATAGGTGACTCCTAAGAGGACGAGAGTTAATTAGGAAAATTCCTAGGGTGGTTTGAGACCGAGAGGAGAAAACCATTGCCCTTCTCATTGATAGATTGACTGACTTAGTTGACCCGTAGATGCCGATATTGCAGTGGACCGAATCCTAGCATATTTCTCTCTTTTTCTGATTTATTTCATATTTATTTCTTCCTTCATTTCTCTTTCCTTTAATCTTATTTAGTTTAGTTAAAACTATTTCAAAACCCCCCAGATTGTTACTTGCAAATTTAGATTTCAGTTAATTAGTTTCCTCCCTGTGGAGATCGATCCTACTTCCGCTATCTTCTTAGTTAGTAGACTTAGGTTTTAATTTTGGTGTATAACGACTGACATCAAATTTTGGCGCCGTTGCCGGGGAGACAATTTAATTTTCTGTTATTTATTTCTGTCTCGTCTTAAGGAATTTCTAATTCCTTAAGACTGTTCTTATCTTTCTCTCTATAGTTGTGTATGCGCAGGTAGAGAGGGATAGGTAAGACTCTTCAGGAGAAAGACTTGAGTACTCCTGATTCTGTCTTCGACTGTTGAGATTACCGTACCAGCGAAGATGGAAGAAGCTCACACATGTTCGCGTAATTCAGAAGTGGAGCTAGACTCCCAGCAAAGACCGTATGTGTGGAAGAAGAAGGCGGAAATTGTCACAGCTGAGGATACTTCCGCAAGTCAAAGGCCTAGAGGTGGCCTTGTCATGAAACTAATTGGTTACTAGCCGGGTTTGCAACCCCGTGCAATTTGTACAAAACATTTTATTGCGTTCTCGTTAGACAATTAGACAATTAGACTATTACGCAATAATCCGTAGTTTAGATAAACTACTTGTTTTCCTGTTAGACAATGCTTGGTATTTTTCTTTGGGTATCGTTTGACATCGTTATTGCAGGAAAACGAAGAGGAAATCAGCTGCTCACAGTCGTCGGCCGTGCAATTCAGAAAGTGCTTGTTCGAGTACAATTTCTACTCGATCGAGCGGTAATGCCTGGAAAAGTTGCTCGATCGAGTGGAATTTCTACTCGATCGACCCCTACTTTGATGCTGGTTTGGGAAAGCTTTGTCTTGTGAGTTGTTTCTGTTCCTTTTGTTTTTCCATTCTTCATATATATTTCATTCCTTAGGAACATGTATTAGGTTGTTTTTCCCTTTCCCTTATATGCTTTTGTGCCTTAGCCAATGAGGACATTGTCTGTTTTGATTTGGGGAAGTGTTTTACATCCTTTTGCGTCTGCATTTGCATTTGTATTGCATTCACGTTTACAATTCATGTTAATTAGAAGAAATTTTTTGAAAAAAATCAAAAATATCACGTTTATTTTTGCATATAGTCGAGTCGGATTGGAGTCTTGTTCATGATGAAATTGCACTACAAGTTTATTTTATGCTATTCCTTGCACCTTTCTTGACTTATTTAGTAAAATCGAAATAGTGAACTATTGAATTTTGTCTTGGAATTTAAAATTGACTAGTAGACTTGACTCAACATTTTGGCAAACTACTTCTATTTTCTGAGTTTTAGAGCCTATAACTGGTGACATCCATGACCAGTTCATCTAGGAATGAGAGTAGTTTCTCCCCACATCTCGTGTCATTTGCTTGTATATGAATTTTGATTTCTTATTGCCTGCACGCATTGGGTTTGTGGTCGGTATTACGTGTTTTGAGAACATTTGCATCTCCCTTTTCCTCATTTTACCCCATTAACTCCACATAAAGCCATATCTGCCTGTTGCCCTTAAACTACATCCTAAACTAAGCCTACCTTTGCCGAGCTAGTTTGTAGTCGAGGTATATTTTACCGTTGTGTCAGTTTTTGGCTCGTTTCATTGATTGGAGTGGATATTTGCGAGAAAAAGAAGAGAAGTGTTGATAGCGTCTCGATCGAGTACTTTGTTTAGCTCGATCGTGCAGATTTTATGTTTTTGTGCCTCGATCGAGTGACTCATTCTACTCGATCGAGTGGTTTTCCTCAGACAGCCAAAAAAGAAAAAGAAAGAAAATGAAAGAAAAAGAAGAAAATGAAAAAAATGAAAAAATAATGAGAAAAATAATTGGCTGAAGTTATTCATTCAGCTCGATCGAGAGGTTTTCCTCAGTCAGCAAAAGAAAAGAAAAGAAAAAAAGAAAAGAAAGAAAAAATGAAAAAATGAAAAAATATGAAAAATAATTGGTTGAAGTTTTATTGTTTGCACCTCCTGCGCTTATTATTATTTATCGAGGTGTTTTATGGGATTTGTGATGTATATGCCTATATTTGTTAAGGCATCGAGCTTAATTTTTGATTGTGGGAAGATGGAACGAGTTTTATTGCGGTCTTGTTAGGAACTAGCTTGGCTATTTACCCTCACACTTCCATTAATTATTTTGCCCCTTCTTACCAATTAGCCTCACATATCCATAATTTTGCAAATGTTCGGCACGTGATTGTCCTTGAACGGTGGTTATGCGTGTGTACGGTGCTTGAATCATATTTCATATTAGTTAGCAATGCATGTTGTGTCGGTCGTAGTCTAGGTGAGTGACTATTTTTCTTCTCTCTTTCTTATACATATTTACTTACCATTTGCTTGTTGAGAGAAGAGTGACCCGTGAGAGTACGAATTTGGTTGAGTCTTACAAGGTCGAATATCTAATTTATTTCCAAGATTGTATAAATTCGTTCACTTTCGTATTAAGCTTTGTAGCGATTGAATGAGTGCATTAAACTGTTTAGAATTGACTTGTTGCTAGCTCTGAGACTTACTCCATTCCCCTAGGTTTATTTTATTCCATATAGCTGAATTTAGTTTGCTTGAGGACAAGCAAATGTTTAGTTTGGGGAAGTTTGATGCGTGTATTTTATATAGACTTTCTAGTCCATTTATGCACGCATTTCAATGTCATTTAGGTGATATTATATCACCATATGCCCCTATTTGGCTACTTTGTACTTTCATTACTATTTTGTAGGTACAAGCTGCATAGTAGCAGAAACCGAGCCGAAACAGTCCACTTTGCATGCATTTAGGAGAATGGAAGGAACGGAACAGAAGCTCTTGCATAGGAAAGCGTGAAACCGTTCACAATCAAGTCCAAAGCCATGTCCAACACTGCACGATAGGCCAAAAGACCTCGATCGATTATATATTTGGTCGATCGAGGAGCGTTGAAGAGAAAAGACCTCGATCGAGCTGTCTTGTGCTCGATCGAGTGGTTGCTGCTGAAAAGTTGCTCGATCGAGTAGAATTGTTACTCGATCGAGTGATTTCCTCCAATAAAGTCCTCGATCGAGTGGTATTTTTCTTCGATCGAGTAGAATCTATCATGGTTCTTAAGTCCATTGCTTAATTAGGGTTTAAGAGTCGTGTTTTGCATTATATAAACTCTTATTTACCTCATTAGGAAGAATTCGGAGTCATTAGGACTCAGAACCATTAGGGTTCGGAATCATTCAGTTTTTATAATTCGGAGTCATTAGGACTCAGAACCATTAGGGTTCGGAATCATTCAGTTTTTATAATTCAGAATCATTAGGATTCAGAACCCTTAGGGTTCGGAATCATTAGCATTAATCTTCCATTAGTTTCTGAACTTATCTTTGGTTTGCATTCGGGTTTATCGACGTAGGATTTGTTCCTTACGCCGGATTTGCTAAGATTGTAAACTCCTTTCCTCTTTTCTCTCTTATATTCTTACCTTTGTTTTAGTCTTAATCATTGTTTTACTCTTCTTAATTACTATGTTGTTATTGTCTATGCTTGTTAATTACGATTTTATTATGTCTATCGTCATATGTTCAATCGTCTTTGTTAGCATAGTTAATAGCACGAGTAGCTAATTTTCTTGTATGTTAGGATGAGGGAAACTGTAGTAGAGGCATGTTAGGATATATTATTTTAGTTAGTCTTGAATGTGAGAATCAGTCTAAGCAATTTAATTGAGGTTTAGTCGAATGAGTGCACGCAGGAGGCTAGGCTAGGTAGTTAACCCCGACCTGGATCGAGAGATTGGAAGGGAAGGCTTGCTTAGAATTGATAGGTGACTCCTAAGAGGACGAGAGTTAATTAGAAAAATCCCTAGGGTGGTTTGAGACCGAGAGGAGAAAACCATTGCCCTTCTCATTGATAGATTGACTGACTTAGTTGACCCGTAGATGCCGATATTGCAGTGGACCGAATCCTAGCATATTCTCTCTTATCTGATTTTCTACATTTTAATCTCTATCTTTATTTCTCTTCCTTAATCTCATTTAGTCTAGTTAAAACCTTTTCAAAATCCCCAAGATTGTTACTGGCAGATTTAGATTTCAGTTAATTAGTTTTCTCCCTGTGGAGATCGACCCTACTTCCGCTATCTTCTTAGTTAGTAGACTTAGGTTTTATTTTTGGTGTATAACGACCACATCACGCATAGACTTAGTGTTTAATCTTGTATTAATCTTCTATAATTAAGCAAATTAGTCGGTTAATTAGTGATTTCGACTTGGTTTAGTGTATGAACTTGGGTTATATTCAAAGATTTGTGACAAAATCTTGGTATTTATATCAAAGTTCTCATCTTTCTCCAAGTTGGTATAATTTCTCTCCTTAATCTTGCCTTTAATTAAGTTTTCATTTCAATTATTGTTATCTACTTATTGTTAATTAGAAAATGTTTAATGTTGTTATTGATTTCCTTTTGCAATCTTTAGTAAATGTTGAATTTCCCTTGAGTATGATTGAGTAGTGATTAATCTAGGATTAGTGGGGGATAATGGGTTTTTGATGAGGGTTCATCTTTGTTTGTTGGGTTGATTTGTTGATTAATTGTCTTTCTTCCAACTTTAGCATACCATATGTTTGATGAAATGCTTGCTTGACAAACTTGCATGATTCATGTTTATCATACATTTCCGTAAGATCGATAGCCTCGGAATATGTTAGGATTTTCATATAGTTGGTATATCGACCGTGTGTACGCGAGAGCTAGCTTGGTTCGGTATATGGGAGGGATTGTAAGAACGAGAGTCTCAATCCACCGCGCCCAAGTTTGACTACCCATTAACAATGAACCCGACTCCCTAGAACCCAAATTACCCATTTGAACCCACCGATCCTAGACCTTCCTTTTATTGATTCTTATTTGATTATCTTTCTCGTCTTAGACTCCTTTCGTCGTTTTTAATTGTTTTTAATTGTTGTTATCTTAGTTTAGTCAACAAACCCAAACCCATAATTAATTTGTGACTTGCAAGAGACTCTAGTAGACTTTTAGATCACTTCTAAACAACAACCGTCCCTGAGATCGACACTCTTCTTACACCACTATTTCTTACATCAAAATGGTGCCGTTGCCGGGGACGGTGTATGTTTAATTTGATTGTTTTTAGTTTGTTTTAGTTTTTTTCCTCTTGTCTTGAGAAACCTAGTTTCTCGAGGCATTCTCACCGTTTACATTTAGTTTTCTTGTATGCCCAGGCGAGCTCCCCCAAAGGATCAACCTCCAATTGATCCCGAGATCGAAAGGAACTTGAGGAGACTTCGCAAAGTCTTCAAAACCACAAGTAGAAGCTCTTCTTCGAATCCGATTACCACAACGGAGGAGCCTCTACGTTCAATTGAAGAAAGGGAAATCCGGGAAAGTAACGAGGTAGAAATTGAGCATCCAAGTGTAGAGAATTGGGAGGATTTTGTGCCGATTGCGGAATTTGTGAATCCTTTTGGAATCCCACCAACCATCCCACAAACCATCCAACCACCCACTCTCCTAAGAATGTCTAAATTCTCATCTCACTCCATTCCCACGGAAGATACTCTTCCAAACACCACCCCCGTACCACAAAATCTAACCGGAAATTTCATTGCTAAAACCGCTTTTATCCAATTGGTGGAGAGGAACCAATTTGGAGGTATGCCAAGTGAAGACCCTCATCTACACATGGAGACTTTTTGTGATTATTGTGATGTCGTTTCTCAAACGGGAGTGATTCAAGACCAAATTCGATGGGTTTTATTTCCTTTCTCTCTTATTGGAGCGGCAAAACGATGGTTGAAGAGTCTTGACAAGGTTTCTCTAGGTATTGACTCATGGAAGAAGATAGCTCTAGCTTTTTATAAAAATTTCTATCCACCGGAAAAGACAAATATGTTGAGAGCTAAGATAACCGGATTCAAGCAAAGGGATGAAGAGTCACTCTATGAAGCTTGGGACCGATTCAAGGAGATCATTCGTTCTTGCCCTCACCAAGGTTTGAGTGAGTGGTTCTTGGTACAACAATTTTGGAATGGACTTTATGAAGATGCTAGAGGAATTTTGAACATGGGATCAAATGGAAGGTTCACGGAAGTAGATGATGCTCAAACTTGGGCAAGAATAGAGGAGATGGCGGCTCATAATTCACAATTTAGTAGGCCAAGGCATACTCCTAGGGGAAAGCATGAGGTGAGCTCCGTCACTTAAATGGGAGCCGACTTTGGGGCTCAACTTAGCTCTTATATGGAAGCAATGAACCTCAAAATGGACCAACAAACGGCTCTATTCCAACAAGATCAAAGCTCATTAACTCAACCACGTATGCAACAAGTGAATGCCATGGTGATGGCACCAAGCTTACCTCAAGGGGTTTGTGAATGTTGTGGAACATTTGGGCATGATCCTCAAGAATGTAGAGGATCCGTGGAACAAGTGAATGCCTTTCAATCTTATAGGCAAGGAACCCCCTACTCCAACTTCTACAATGAGAATACAAAGAATCACCCAAATCTCTCATACAAAAGCCAAAATGTTCAAAACCCTCAACCACAACCATATGTTGCCCCACCCATGAGAAACAATCAACAAAACTTTCAAAGACAACAATACAATCAAAACCAACCTTCCTACAATCAACCACAATACAACCAAACTCAATACAACCCACCACCACAAAATCAACCTCCCATGCAACCACAAGTTGGGGATCCAAACTTGGACATTCACAAAGCGATTCTCCAATTGCAAAAAGATAACCAAGCCAAAGATATTATCATCAATAACATCCTTGCCCACAATAAAATGCTTGAAACTCAAGTGACCCAAATAGCCTCGGGGAGTTCCTCTAGGGGAAAAGGTCAATTACCTCCTCAAGGTAACCCACCTAGAACTGAAACCGCCAATGCCATACATTTGAGGTGTGGAAAGAGTTATGAGGGACCAAGAATGCCAATTGAAGATGATAATGGTGAGGGAGACAAAGTGGAAGATGATGGGCCAATTGAAAATGAGGTTGTTGAATTGGATGATAAGGAGGAAGAGTGCTCTTCAAGTGAGCAAGTTGTTGTCGAAAAGAATGATGATGTGATAACAACGAACAAGAAGGTCGAGGAGCCTATTGTGATAAGGCTACCTTTTCCTTCTAGACAAGCCAAAACAAAACTTGACAAGCAATTAGGCAAGTTCATGGAAATTGTCAAGAATTTGGAGGTCTCCATTCCTTTCACCGACCTCATCACTCAAATCCCCGCCTATGCAAAATTTATGAAGGACATCCTTACACGGAAGAAGTCATTGAGTGGAGTTGAAACCGTGGCATTCACCGGTGAATGTAGTGCATTTCTACAAAACCCAACCCCTCCAAAATTGAAAGATCCGGGTAGTTTCTCCATCTCATGCACCATATGCAACATAACAATTGACAAGGACTTGTGTGATTTGGGAGCTAGCGTGAGTGTGATGCCATAGTCTATTTGTGAGAAGCTTGGCATGGGGGAACTTAAATGCACAAACATCACACTTCAAATGGCGGACCGATCAACAAAGCAACCTTTGGGTGTATTGGAAGATGTCCCGGTTCGAATTGGGAAGTTTTTCATCTCGGTGGACTTCATTGTTCTTGATATGGCGGAGGATTCTCAAATCCCTATTATTCTCGGGAGGCCATTCTTGCACACCGCCGGAGCGGTGATTGATGTGAAACACGGGAGGCTAACCCTTGAGGTGGGAGATGAGAAAATTACTTTCAACTTGCAAAATGCCATGAAAGCTCCAAATCTTGGAGAAGCATGTTATTTCATTGACATCATTGATGCCTTCGTTGAAGAAGTTACACCTAGCTTCTTTATGAGGGACCCTTTGGAGGCTATCTTGACTTTGGAGCCAGGGGATATCATGGAGGAGCTACATGGGTTTGCGTTCGTCTTACTTGAAGCAACTTTGGAAGGAGAGGAGCTTGATGAACAACAACTCTTAAGACTTGAGTCTATCATCCAAACCTGTTGTGCGGTAGATATTGCGGTAGAGGTACAAGCTCCTTCTCTTAAACCCCTTCCTTCTAACTTAGCATATGCTTATCTTGATGAGTCGAAGTGCAAACCGGTGATTGTAAATGCTAACCTTGATGACGATCAATTGAATCCATTGTTGTGTGTGTTGAGAAAACATGAAAAAGCTATTGGTTATAGCTTGGATGATTTGAAGGGGGTTAGCCCCGAATTGTGTATGCATAGAATTCATATGCAAGACAACCATGAGCCAAGAAGGCAACCCCAAAGAAGACTAAACCCCACTTTGCAAGAGGTGGTTAAGGGCGAAGTCATGAAGCTACTAGATGCCGGGATCATCTACCCAATCTCTTACTCCGATTGGGTTAGCCCCGTGCAAGTGGTGCCAAAGAAAGGTGGCACCACGGTAGTGAAGAATGATAAAGATGAACTAGTGCCTACTAGGTTAGTGACGGGATGGAGAATGTGCATAGACTATAGGAGGTTGAATGCCTCAACAAGAAAAGATCATTTCCCCCTTCCCTTCATTGATCAACTCTTAGAAAGACTTGCCTCAAACAAGTATTTTTGCTATTTAGATGGATACTCGGGATTCTTCCAAATCCCAATTGACCCGATTGACCAATCTAAGACCACATTCACATGCCCTTATGGCACTTTTGCCTATAGGAGAATGCCTTTCGGCCTTTGCAATGCCCCGGCTACATTCCAACGATGCATGATGAGTATTTTTTCCGATTACATTGAATCTATCATGGAAGTTTTTATGGATGATTTTAGTGTGTATGGGAAAGATTTTGATTTGTGCTTGCATAACTTGTCCTTGGTGTTGCAAAAATGTGAAAAAGTTAGTCTTGTTTTGAATTGGGAGAAATGCCACTTCATGGTAAATGATGGGGTAGTTCTTGGTCATCTCATTTCGGAAAAGGATGTCCAAGTTGATAGAGCTAAGGTGGAAGTGATTGAGCAATTACCCCCACCTTCAAATCTCAAAGGGGTGAGAAGCTTCCTTGGTCATGCCGGCTTTTATCGCCGGTTCATCAAGTACTTCTCCAAAATTGCTAAACCACTTACACAACTTCTCCTCAAGGATACCCCTTTCCATTTTACTAATGAATGTGTTGAGGCATTTGCTAGGATAAAGGAAGCTCTTATTTCGGCTCCGGTCATGCAATCCCCGGATTGGGAATTGCCATTTGAGGTGATGTGCGACGCAAGCGATTATGCCGTTGGCGCGGTTCTTGGCCAACGGAAGGATAAAGCTTTGCATGCCATCTACTATTCTAGCAAGACCCTTGATGAAGCACAAGTTAACTATGCAACAACGGAAAAAGAGCTTCTTGCCATTGTTTTTGCTCTTGATAAGTTCCGTTCATATTTGATTGGCTGCAAAGTCATTGTCTATACGGACCATGCCGCACTTAAATATTTGCTTGCCAAGAAAGAAGCTAAGCCCTACCTCATTAGATGGATCCTACTCTTACATGAATTCGATTTGGAGATAAGAGATAAGAAGGGCGCGGAAAATGCGGTGGCGGACCACTTGTCCCGGCTATGCTATGATGGAAGTAAAGATGACATGCCTATCAATGATTCATTCCCGGATGATTTTCTCTTTGCAATTCATGAGACAATCCAAAATCAAGCACCTTGGTTTGCGGACTTTGCCAACTATATTGTGGGTGGTGTTCTTCCACCGGGCATCAACCACAATCAAAAGAAGAGGTTTTTGTTTGAAGCTAAGAGATACTTTTGGGATGATCCTTTATTGTTCAAGGAGTGTGGTGATGAGATGTATAGAAAATGTGTTCCACAATGGGAGTATGAAGAAATCATGAAAGGATGCCACTCCTCTCCTTATGGAGGGCACCATGGGGCAAGCAAGACCGTTGCTAAAATACTTCGATCTGGATTCTTTTGGCCCTCTATGTTCCATGACGTTAAGCACTTTGTCCAATGTTGCGATGCTTGTCAACGCACCGGCAACATTTCTTGGAGGAATGAGATGCCCCAAAGGGGGATTCTTGAGGTGGAAGTGCTTGATGTGTGGGGAATAGACTATCAAGGCCCCTTTATTTCTTCAAAAGGGAATAGGTACATTCTAGTGGCCGTTGACTACGTGTCCAAATGGGTTGAGGCGGTGGCTTCCCCTACCAACGATGCCAAAGTTGTCATCAATTTCCTAAAGAAGATCATCTTCACCCGGTTTGGAGTACCTAGAGCTTTAATAAGTGATGGAGGAAAGCACTTTCATGAAAAACGACTTGACTCACTACTTCTTAAATATGGTGTTCATCACCGTACCGGTTTGGGGTATCATCCCCAAACAAGTGGGCAAGTCGAAATCTCCAACAAAGAAATCAATACTATCCTTGAAAAAGTGTCTCAAAGCACCGTAAAGATTGGAGTTCAAAGCTCGACGACACATTATGGGCATATAGGACGACATTCAGAACTCCTATTGGAATGTCGCCTTATAAGTTGGTGTATGGCAAGTCTTGCCATTTGCCCATAGAGCTCGAATACAAGGCAGATTGGGCGATCAAAGAACTAAATCTTGATGCAAAACTGAGCGGTGACAAGAGATTACTCCAATTACAAGAGCTTGAGGATTTCCGTCTCAAATCTTATGAAAATGCCCAATCTTACAAGGAGAAGACCAAACTCATTCACGACAAGAAGATCCTCAAAAGGGATCTCCAATGTGAAGACAAGGTTCTTCTATTCAACTCAAGGTACAAGCTATTTCCCGGGAAGCTCAAATCCCGGTGGTCGGGACCATTCTTGATCACCGAGGTAGGGAGATATGGGGACTTCGAGTTGGCAAGCAAAGATGGCCAAAGATTCAAAGTGAATGGGCAACGAATCAAGCTCTACAAGGAAGGTTCTCTCATCGGGGTAGTCGAGGCTTTGTACCTCAAGCCTACTACCCTTCATTAATTCTTGAACAAGAACGGGTTTTGTGAAGTCCCCCAAGAATCAGAAAATTTGTATATAATTCTAACTTATCTTTCTAATGCTTGATAGATATTAGTTTGCATGGAAATTGGTTAAATTAACGATAATGAGGTCGAATTTTTGTTTGGTCAATTGAATCATTAATTAAATCAATTTCTCATTACTTAGTTAATTTTGTAAATTTTTAGTGCAATTTTTATCAATGAGAGTGTGAGGGAGGGATTTAATGTGTTGTGAGATTGTTTTTTGTAATTTGAAATGAAGGAAACATGGCGGAATGCTAATGAAGAAGCGAGAAATAGAACAAGAGTGAAGATTTTGGAGCAAAAAGTCGAAATGAGCCGAGTCACGCTCGTGAGACGTGAGTCACGTCCGTGAAAATTGAAGCAAAGCAAAGCAAATCACGAAGAATCCATTTCACGACCGTGAAACGCATCTCACGGTCGTGAAACAAGTTTCACGGTCGTGAAGAGAATCTCACGGTCGTGAAACTGTGGCAAAGAATGCAGTAGCTTTTCAAAAACAAGTCACGCTCGTGACTGCCATCTCACGGTCGTGACTGAAGTTTCACGGTCGTGACCTCTATTTCACGGTCGTGAAACAAGTCTCACGCCCGTGACCACAATTTCACGCCTGTGAAACTGACTGAGCCGTGATTTTCTTATCTTCTTTCTTATCTTTCCCTTATCTTCTTCATTCCAAACACAAACACACATCCTAACCCTTATCTCACTAAAAATCACAAAACTCCCTCAAAACTTCACCAAATCACCTCAAATCTTCCCCAAATTGTCACAAAAAGTCTTCTTCTTCAACTATAAACACATAAATAACCATTCTTTAGCCTTACAAACACCAAAAAACTCAAAAAAATCGATTTTCAACCCTAGGTTTTGAAAAATCCGAAATTGGGGATCTCTTTTTTGGGTTAGTTTTTTAGCTTTCTACTTCAATAGAAAGTGATTTTGGGGTCAATTGAAGGTTTCTCAAGTGTTTTTAATCGTTTTTAGAACCTTTTTTTAGCAATTTTTTTTGGGTGAAAAGCTTGTGTTAGACAAAATGGTAGGACAAGGGAAGGGAAAGGCGGCGACATCACGAGCTACAAAGAGAAGGAGAGGCAGCGGGTCCAACAACCCGAACCCGGACGAAGATTTGGAAATCGAGCAACTTCCGGGCTTTCCGGAAGTCGTCTTTGAGACGGATGCTCATAGACAAGCCTTTGCAGCGATTCAAGGGTTGGAGATGGAACCTACCGTTTTTCTGTGCCACGACGTCATACGTCGTCTCGGCTTGACGGAACATATGCATAATTTTTTCGCGGTCTCAGGTATGACTACTTTATACTCTATGCATGAGCTCTCCTATCGGAGTCTCACGCTGGAATTTTTAAGTAGTTTGAATAGTTGTGTAAATGCTAAGAATAGACCGTGTTTTTCTTTCTGTCTTGCCAATGCTTCACGTGTCGTCCCCATGGATGAATTTGCTGCCATATTGGGGTTATATTTCCCTTCTAGAAGGGATTCTGTAGAGCCAAAGGGATATGATTTGATCCCGCTGTGGATGGCCTTGACCGGGAGGGTTTTGGCAGATTTCCGTAGGAATTCAGCCCTCTTAATTCACCACCCTGTGCCCCGTTTTTGGCACAGGTTAGTGTCAGGTACCTTTCTCTGTCGGCTGGAGCCGAACAACCTAACCCAGCTTGACTTGACCCTCTTAGAGTCGCACTTGAATGTGCAAGGATCGAGGGATACCTTCACCTTTCCCCTGATGAATGAAATTTATAGGAGGTGGAGGAAGTTGGGTAGGACCACCGTAGCGCGTAAACAGACGGTGGTCATGGGGGGTTTGGTAACATTTCTGGCTAAGCACTTTGACTCTGATTTTAATACTGATGGGGCGTACGAGGCTTTAACCGGGGGGACACTTTTAGACGAGAATTCCCTATTCCACTCAAATTGGATTAGGCTTGACCGGGCAAGGAGTTTTCTTTGGGTGATCAAGGATGCAACCCCCTTTTACCTACCTTGTCATCGACTCCCGCTTTTTGCGCCTAGGACCAACTTAGTTGATAGGCGGCCTAGCTACCTGCTACCGGTGACGATGGCAGGTGGTAGGGCCTCTTCTAGTGGCGCTAGGGAGGAGGGAGAGTCACCCCAGCAGCCTCGACCCCGACCCACATCTATACCGAGTCATAGTGCACCCCAAGTAACATTGCCTGTTCCCCCTTTTCCCCTACCACATTTGCAAGCACCTTACCCCCCACCCAGTTATGTGAATATCCCCCTACCCCTTTGACTACTCGGGGTATGTTCACCTCGACCCGACCATCTCCCCCCAGGGCGACTACCTGACCGGTCTAATGCAGAACATGCATTTGAACATGCATGAAGACCGGGTTAATAATTAGTATGCCTCCTACCCCCAACTACTTTTTGCTGGCTAACCAAGGGTACATTGACCCTAACGGTTTTTTTCCAAGCTGGGCCCAACCCGATTTGTTGTTCCCCAACCATGGGAACCGGGGAGGGGAAGGCGGCATGGAGACCGGGGGAGACCAAGGGAATCGGGAAGAGGGTGGTGGTGGTGATGAGGATGATGATGAGGATGAGATGGGGACCTTTTGAGGAGGTTTTGTATTTTTAATGATAATTGGAAGAGTTAGAGTGGTGTCTAGGTGGCTTGTTTAGCATCTACCCCCTCCCCTCTAGTGCTTGTTTCCTTCTCTTCTCTCTTTGATTGGTATGATTTGTTTCTTTAACTTGTAATTTTTGTGTTGTGTTGGTTGGCCTCGGCAACATTGGAGGCGGGTGTCCATTCCATCGGACACCAATCTTTTGCCCCTTCTTGAAAAATCCAAATTGACAAACAACCTTTGCATTTAGCTACTACTCATGCATCAGGTAGTTGCATTTTTTTTTAGGTGTCATCTTTTGACTTTCCCGTGGTTGGTACCCCCATGAGGGCATTGCATTTATGCACTTTACCGCCACGGCGAGACTCTGATATGGCACACTTAGTTTTTTTATTATCTGGACTTTCTTGTGGGAGGTACCCCCATGAGGGGCATTGCATTTATGCACCTTACCACCGCAACGAGACTCTAGATTAGCATATAGTTTAGCTTGCATTTACTTAGATCATGCACTTTGTATTATATCATTTTGCATTTAGTTTTAGGAATATTGATTATTAGTTCATGCATTTCATATAGAATAGTTCATTTGCATAACTAACCCTCTTGTATATATTGTTCATATTGTGATATTCATCAAAAATCAAAAACCCCAAAAACAAGTTTTTATTTTTCAAAATATTTAAAAACCCAAAAACATGTTCTTTTCCTTTTAGAAAATCATTCAAAAACCCAAAAACATGTATTTCTTTACTTTCAATAATCCTATTTCATACATTGAGGACAATGTTTGTTCCTATGTGGGGGATGGGAAACTATTTTCATAGTTTTAAAAATTTGAAAAAAATCCAAAAACATGTTTTATTTTGCATTTAAAATCATTCAAAAATTCAAAAAAATTGAAAAAGTTTGAAAAATCCTAAAAATTAGCTTGTCTATATCTTACTTTGTATATATTTGCATTGCTTTTTCTTCTAACCTCCATACATAGATCCGCTACACATCGCTCAAGAGACATATAGAAGGGATTAAGAAGACCGCCATGGTATGATCGTTCTTATTCCTTCCCCTTCTTTGTTTCTTTACTTCTTATCACATGAGGATAGTTTGGAGGAATTGTTGATGATTGCGACGTTGATTTTGATGAATTGGCGGTTGTGTGACTTATGTGCTGTTAGGGGGTTTCATTAGATTAATTGTCACGTAGTTCACTAGAGCATTTGCATTAGGTTGTATATATGTTGCTTAATTCTAGATCATGGCATATAGTTGCATTTAGGAGAACTTTTTGAAATGCCTAATTTGGAAATTGAACAAGCTTGGATAAGCCCGTGTAGATACTTTTTTTTGCTTAGCACTTTGCCTATTAAAATAGATTTTGAAACACCTTTTAATGTGTATTTTTAGTATAATTTTCGCACCGTTTCCTAGAGCCTAGTAAAGGGCTTGCATTTACCATCTTGACCATCCCCATGGTGTGAAAATTCCTTGGTGAACGCTTTCCTAGGTGACTCTCGAGGCCATGTAATTGTCCAATCATCACATTTCACTACATTTGACAAAAAAGAAATTTTTCCATCACTAGTCCAAAAATTGAGTTCAAACACAATTGAAAAGAAAAGCTTGAAATTTTGCATATCTTTGTCTTAGTCCTAGCTTAAGGAGTGCATATGGAGACTTCTAGGCTCTTCTAGAGTACCCTCAATACATAAGGGGTCGCTCTCGATGTCGCTACGGCGAGGATTTGCCTATTGTTGGTCTCCGCCGCACACCTTTTGCTAGGCCACCTTTCTTTCAAAAGGCACCCAAATCAAGCAAAAATCAAAATAAAGAAAAAGAAAAAGAAAAAGAAATCAAATAAGAACTCAAACATCTCGTTTCCTTACCTTTTTGATGATTACTCCTACGTTACATGGCTAAGAGGGGACGACCCTTCCTTTCACTTAGGTGAGAGGCGGAATTCCGATTCTACAGTGTCTTCTAACACCATGGGGCCCTCACTTTCCATCCCGCCTTATCACCCTTGACAAAGTTTTCTAGTGAACGTGAACGAATATACTAGTTTTACACAATAAAGAGGTGATTTATTTCTATCTTTCTAGGCCTAGTTCTTTGTAAAACTAGTAAGTACATAGGAATTTGCATGCTTGAAATTTTTCCATTTTAGATGAATCCCGGCGCATGGATGAGGCATGTTGCCATTTGCTTTTGTAGATGCATTCTCATTTGTTTTGTGTGCTTTATTGCCTAGAATGCATCGAAGTTTTGGCAAGACCCCACTTGCCTTGCAAGAAGGTGTCCTACCTCATGGATACCTTGTTGCGAGTTAAAGGGACGGAGCAAGGCCCATTAATTGCCTTGTATCGGTTAGGTTTAGAGTAGTTAATTAAGGGTCTTGACTATTGTTCATCCTTACTCGGGACGAGTAAGAGTTTGGTTTGGGGAGATTTGATATAGTGTCATTTCACCCTACATTTTCACCCCTTTTTTGTCTCGTTTTGCTTGCCTTTAACGCTCCCTAGGAGCGTTTCTACGTGTTTTACCTTCTTCTAGCATATTTCTCACTTTTATCGTGTTTTTGTAAGTAAACCGTCAATTGAGGCGATTTCTACCTAGTTTTGATCAACAAAGAAGAAGGTGAATCATTCGGAGGACCCACGGCATACCTTGGGGGCCCCGCATACCTTTGGGGGCCCTACTCGATGCGCCAAAGCCCTCCCGAGTCAAGGCAAGCGAAACCGGGAAGAAAACAACAAAGTCAAGCGAAGGAAGAAGGGAAATGAGCATCTCACAAGCGTGAAATGAGTTTCACGGCCGTGAGATACTTTTCCAAAAAGAAGGTTTTCGTGCTTTTCAGCTTACGGCCGTGAAACTCATTTCACGCTCGTGAAAGCTCAGTCACGGTCGTGAAACATGCTTCACGGTCTTGACTTGTTCGTGAAAGAAGACCTTGCTCTGCCAATTCTGTGGGAAATAACTGTTTACATCCCCTTAAAATTTAGGATTATAACAAAATTATATAATATGAATTGCGAGTCATAAATATGAAAACAATGTAAATATAGAGAAAATGAATTAAACCTTTGGTCCTTAGCAAAATCGGCCTAAGAACAGATATCAAAGTAGATATCCTCCTAATTGTCTCACCCAAGATAGATCGAGATATGCCCTTCTCCTTTGCTAGAAAGATGATCAAAAGTTACCGTTAACTTTTTAGGTTTTTTTTGTGTTTTGTGTGTGATGGAGGCACAAGTCCGAGAATAGAATTAGGTTAGAATTTCTTCTCTTGTTCCTCTCCTCTTCTCACGGCAATAGTAGGGTTTTAATGAGGAGATTAGTCTCCTCACAAACACTACCCATGGACCGAAAAAACCCGAGTGTATATGGACTCTTTTCCGGTTATATTAGCTTCCATTTAATATAATGTTATACATATTATAATTGTCTAATATGTCGTCATACATTAATAAGGTCCATTACAACATTTTGCAGTGGATATATTAACATAACAATTATTATGACAATCGTATAATATATACTTTAATTATAAATATCGGTATATCTATAATCCTGCTAATTAAATATAACGGTTTATGTTTAATTACGAATTAACATTTTAATTCGTTTAAGCTCACATTATATACTACAACTAAATATAACATTTTATATTTAATTACGAATTACAGTTAATTCGTCTTAGCTAACATTATTTAATCGTTATTAAATAATTATATCATCATCACATTGACTAACCTTTTAGTCAAAAACACCGACTAACCTTTTAGTCATTTAATAAGGCATCAATATGATTATTTTCTCAAATAATCACATCTCTCAATCACATCCTTTAGGTGTGACTTTTAGGGACCAGTTGATCACCGCCATCTGTATGACAATAACGTCAAACTTATCTAGCAAGCCAACCGTTATCGATAAACGTTAATCAACTGATTACAATACAAAGTATACCCTGTGAACCTACAGAGATTTATTTATGTTATTGCACTAACTGTGGAGGACACTGGCTCCAACAATCTCCCACTTGTCCGTACAAGTGTATGTGCGATAACCGATTCTCATATCCATAATAAATTTCTCCCACTCAATGTAAACCAATTTGCAAAGTCCGTATTCACAAAGGTCGTAGTTTACAAGTGATCAGTATCAAGAGTGGTTTCCCCGACTAGAGAGTAACTTAACTGATAAACGAATCTTCATTCGAGCATGGCCATGCATTTCAGTTACAGCTCCTCGAGTGGCCCTGAGAAATATCATATCCTGATAAAGGTTGGATATATTCTTCAACTCGAATCTTGCAGATACAAGCGCAGTATGAAATGACCCAGTGAAAATCTACTTAGCCTCCTGTTACGGTCGACCATGAGAAAGAAACCAAAGTCACCCAAAAACTGCCTTTATCTCAAGAGACAGTCGATAGTCAAAAGAATCGACTCTAGGAACACTATGGATGTCCTATCCACGACCTGGCACCTAATGTTCCGAAACATTTAGGACTCCATAACGTCGTCACAAAATGTCCTGCGCAGTATCATTATAACCGCATCTGTGATCGATCAGTCAACAGTTTGACTTATGGCTCGTTGAACCCACCATCAATCGACGTCACAAAATAATTGCCAGAGTTATCAGCTCATGTAGGCAATTACGGACCCAAAACAAAATATAATGTAATTCAGTTCACTTTGTGGTGTTCAATGTTGTCAGTACAACCCACATGAAAAACAAAATATAAAACAAAACGATGATTTCATAGATAGTTTTTATGAAAAAGATACAGGTGTCTAATCCATATAAAACAACTAATACAACTCAGGAACACGCTTAATTCCCATGGAAATAACGTGCCCTTCATGCTTATCATATCTTAACGGTTTAGTGAGAGGATCTGCAACGTTATCATCCGTAGCAATCTTGTCTATCACTATCTCCCTTTGCTCCACGTAATCTCGGATCATGTGAGCCTTCCGTTGTACATGCCTAGACTTGTTGCTGGACTTAGGCTCCTTAGCCTGGAAGATGGCACCACTATTATCACAATAGATGGTGATCGGGTCATCCGAACTAGGAACTACGGTTAGTCCCTGTAAGAACTGACGCATCCATATAGCTTCCTTCGCAGCCTCTGAAGCAGCATAGTACTCGGACTCAGTCGTAGAATCTGCTATAACATTTTGTTTGGAGCTTTTCCAGCTGACCGCAGCGCCATTAAGAGTAAACACGAATCCAGACTGAGATTTCGAGTCATCTCGATCCGTTTGGAAGCTAGCATCTGCGTAACCGGTTGCGCATAGCTCAGTGTCACCTCCATAAGTCAATACCCAATCCTTAGTCCTCCGTAGGTACTTAAGGATATTCTTAACAGCTATCCAGTGTGTTTCACCTGGATTGCCTTGGTAACGACTTGTCATACTCAATGCATATGCCACGTCTGGACGTGTGCATATCATGGCATACATGATCGATCCTATAGCTGATGCATAAGGAATCCGACTCATGCGCTCGACCTCTTCCGATGTCTTTGGTGCCTGAGCTTTACTCAAATGCATCCCAGAGACCATTGGAAGGTTCCCCTTCTTGGAGTTGGTCATGCTGAACCTCTCAAGAATCTTATCTATATAAGACTCCTGACTGAGGGATAACATCCGTCGTGATCTATCTCTGTAGATACGGATCCCCAAAATTCTTTGTGCTTCACCCAGATCTTTCATCTGGAAATGGTTCTTTAACCAAACTTTTACCGAAGTTAAGAGAGGTATGTCATTCCCAATCAAGAGTATGTCATCAACATACAATATTAGGAAGACAATCTTGCTCCCACTCGACTTGATATATAAGCATGGTTCCTCGACCGATCGAGTAAATCCATTCTCTTTTATCACCTGGTCGAAACGATGATTCCAACTCCGAGAAGCTTGCTTAAGTCCATAAATGGAACGCTTAAGCTTGCATACCTTCTTAGGATTTTTAGGATCAATGAAACCTTCGGGTTGTACCATGTACAACTCCTCCTCCAAATAACCGTTTAAGAAGGCGGTTTTCACATCCATTTGCCAAATTTCATAGTCATGAAAAGCGGCAATCGCTAAGATTATCCGAATGGAACGCAGCATAACTACGGGTGCAAAAATTTCATCATAGTGCAATCCTTGCACTTGAGTGAAACCCTTTGCCACTAGTCGTGCCTTGTATGTATCTGGTTGTCCTTCTACAGAATGCTTTATTTTATAAAGCCATTTGCACTGAAGAGGCCGAACCTTATCAGGTAAGTCAACCAGATCCCATACGTTATTCTCATACATAGAGTCCATCTCGGATTGCATGGCTTCAAGCCATAGCTTAGAGTCGGAACAGGTCATGGCACCTTTATAGGTAGTGGGTTCGTTACTCTCTAGGAGTAAAACGTCATCTCTCCCATTCTCCTCGACCATACCAATGTATCTGTCTGGAGGAATGGAGACTCTACCCGACCTCCTGGGTCCTCAGGAATATTTACCGCAGCCGATGATGAAGGAACAGTTTCCTCCATTGGTTGCTCGGTTGTTGGTTCTTGAACCTCCGACAGATCGAAGGTTCTATCACTCGTCTTGTTCTCGAGAAATTCTTTCTCTAGAAACTTCGCACTAGCCGCAACAAAAACACGTTGTTCGGTAGGCGAATAAAAGTAATGACCAAACATTCCTTTTGGATAACCAATAAAGTATGTCTTGACCGATCGTGGGCCGAGCTTATCGTCAGGTCTCCACTTGACATAAGCCTCGCAGCCCCAAACCCGAATAAAGGACAAGTTAGGGACCGTTCCCTTCCATAATTCATATGGAGTCTTGTCTACAGCTTTAGACGGACTTCGGTTAAGTATTAGAGCAGCTGACAAAAGAGCATATCCCCATAATGAGTCAGGCACAACCGTGTGACTCATCATGGATCGAACCATATCAAGCAATGTTCGATTTCTCCGTTCGGACACACCATTCAATTGTGGTGTTCCAGGTGGAGTTAACTGTAGTACTACACCACAGTCTTTAAGGTGTTGATCAAACTCATTCGAAAGATATTCGCCACCACGATCTGAACGTAGTGCTTTAATCTTTCTATCCAGCTGGTTTTCAACCTTATTCTGGAATTTCTTGAACTTGTCAAAGGACTCACTTTTATGCTTCATTAAGTAGACATAACCATATCTACTCAAATCGTCCGTGAAAGTGATAAAATACCTATAGCCATCTCTAGCGTTAATTGACATAGGTCCACACACATCAGTATGTATGAGTCCTAATAGGTCAGCAGCGCGCATTCCAACACCTTTGAAGGAAATTCGAGTCATTTTGCCTATGAGACATGATTCACACGTGCCAAAAGATTCATAGTCAAATGGGGAGATAGTCCCATTATCAATGAGCTTTTTCACGCGTTTTTCATTTATGTGTCCCATACGGCAATGCCATAGATAGGTTTGATCTTTGTCACCAACCTTTGCTTTCTTATTACTCACATGCATTATATCTGTGTTTGATCTAAAACATATATTCCATTTATGGAAACAGCTTTACCATAAATCATATCGTTTAAAGAGAAAATACAGCTATTATCCTTTATTAAAAACGAAAAACCGTCCTTATCAAGTACGGAAACAGAAATAATGTTTTTCGACAAACTGGGTACATAGTAACAATTATTCAGTAATAACTCAAAACCACTAGGGAGTTGGATTACATATGTTCCCACTGAAACGGCAGCAACTCTAGCTCCATTCCCCACTCGCAGGTCCACATCACCCTTTGCGAGAGTTGTGATGCTTCTTAGGCCCTGCAAATGATTACACAGATGAGAACCACAACCAGTATCTAGTACCCAAGTTCCGAAACTTGCATGGTTAATCTCAATCATATGAATAAAAGATGACGTACCAACAGGAGTGACGCGGCCTGATTTTACGTCTTCAGCATACACGGGGCAGTTCCGCCTCCAATGCCCAGTCTTGTGGCAATGGTGGCACTCCACGTATTCTTTGCTCTTTGTCTTGCCTTGTGAGCTACCGCTAGTCTCACCAGGCCCACTCTTGACCTTTCCTGGCTTTTTGAACTTTGGCTTCCCTACAGCTAGGTCAGCTTGAGCCTTGCCCTTACCTCTACCCTTGTTGTTAATCATGAGAACGTCCTGTTTCACGCTCCCACTCAATTTCAGATCACTCTCGGTCTGTACGAGAAGTGAGTGGAGCTGATGAAGACTTTTCTTCATATCATTCATATAGTAATTTGCCCTGAAAAGGGCAAAACCATCATGAAGTGAATGAAGCAGTCGATCAATAATGATCGTCTCATCGATTTTACAACCAAGAGCCTCCAGCTTCTCGACATTCTCGATCATAGCAAGAATGTGTGGGCTAACCGCTTGGCCCTTCTGGAGTTTCTCTTCAAAGAAGCGACAGGTGTACTCATAGCTAACGATCCTCGGAGCTTTCGAGAACTCGTTAGAGAGAGTGGTGAAAATCTTGTTTGCACCCTGGGCAATGAATCGCCTTTGCAAATTTGATTCCATTGAAAAGATGAGTACGTTCTTTATCGCACCCGCCTCCATTACGAAATCCCTATAAGCAAGTGATGCATTGGCTCCTGCATTGGGGCCTGGGTTAGTCGGTAGTGGCTCAGTCAAGTACTTGAGCTTACCGTCAGCAATGGCAGCATTCCGTAATGCCGCCTCCCAGTCCGCAAAATTTGACCCATCATTCTTCAGTCGTGTGGACTGATTCATGTTGTCCATAAAGATCTTTAACCAGGACTCGCGAGCGAGTGTAGCACTTGGCATTGGGTCGTCTGTACGTCCAGCCATTTGTTATTTTTGCAGTTATATCTTTATATAACGGATTCAAGAAACTGTGAAAAGAAGAAAAATTATGATAAGTTTCATCGTTTTAAAATTAAGTCTTAATGCAAAAAACTGTTTAATGCGATGACTCATGCATTTATACAATTGACCTCCCTCAAGAATTATATAAATGATCCCAAGACTCAATTTCTGTAAATTGATAATCCAACCTCTTGGCTAATTCTACCTTTAGAATTCTCGGTCGATAAATTTCTGTAAATTCTATCTTTTAGTCCATTATAATCCCGAGATATTACTCGGACTACAATGTTGAGGTAAAATAGGTCAACACTCACTACTTACCCAACGTAGAAGGGGGCATATTATGACTTCCGACGAAGAAGGGGTTCATAGTAGTTTTTCCTATAAAGACTAATCTCAATTTTCATTTTAGAGGAAGATCCCATCATCTTAAATTTAATTCATTTTAAGTGAACAAATATCTAGCATTTCGTGAATGATTTAGACTAAGGTGATGACCCTATGAACGAGTGACATCTGTATGTCTATGATGAAAATTCGAACTATATGAATCATTTTTCATGCAAATTAGGTGGTTTGGTTTAGGCGGAATATGATGCAATTATTTAACATGTGAATGAAAAGCAAAAAATGAAAAAAACGTAAACTATTACAACGGTCCTAGTGTGGCCTATCTACCAAAATAAACAGTAAATACAAGTTTGGAATCCATCCTAATGGACCCGAGAAGCTTGACTTTGTCTCATCTTGGTCCATGTAGCGGGAGTGAGCATCCGATCTCCATCTTTAGTCTTCTTAAATTACATTTTCAAAATTACAAAATAAATCTATTTACATTCTAATTTCCAAAAACATAATTAAAAGAAATAAAAGGAGATTCGAGATCTCATAAATACATCCAAACCATGTTTCCATCATTACGAAAACATGATTAACTAAGGCCACACTAGGATTTACATTTTTCAACCAATTGCAAAAACGTAAATCAAACCATTCATTCATTCATTCATTCGACAAAAATAAAATGCATCAACTATATAAATTAATACTACAATACATAATTCATTAATTATGTTGATTAATTATCCAAACCACCAATAACAACGATCAAAATTATGTGACAATTCCTTAATTGCCCACAACAATCTTAATCTCCCATAATCCATCTTTATTTTAAACCTTTTTAAAATAATCGGGTATCATTATTGTGAACCTTTTCACAATAACAAACAAACAAACATTATCTTTATAACAAACAAACAAATTTTTTTTTTTTTTTTCTCTACGGATCACTGTTCACGTGAACAGTACCAGTACCAAAAATTTTTTTTATAAACTCACGGTTTAATCAATAACCGTAAAAGAAACATTAAAACTAAAAAAAATTTACCTGCTGCTACGGTAAAAAAAAACAGAAAATATATATATTTTTTTTTAATAAATAGCAGCAGCACAGACACAAAAAAAAACGGTGTTGTCAAAATTGCTAGATCGGTACAAAATTCAATATCTAATCGTTATTAAATATTGATTCAAACTAGATTAGCAACAACAAAATCAAAACAATTCCATCTTCTTTTAATCTAATCCTTATCAAATTAAAACAAGTACAAATTTATTATATTGAATTTTAACCTTTTAAAATAACAATATCAATAAATCAACAATGGAAAAACAAAACCCTAAAAAAAAAACATCACACGGCAACAAAAAAAATATTTCAGCCGTGACAATTTTTTTTTTTTTTCGGTTTTATCAAATGCTCTGATACCACTTGTGGGAAATAACTGTTTACATCCCCTTAAAATTTAGGATTATAACAAAATTATATAATATGAATTGCGAGTCATAAATATGAAAACAATGTAAATATAGAGAAAATGAATTAAACCTTTGGTCCTTAGCAAAATCGGCCTAAGAACAGATATCAAAGTAGATATCCTCTTAATTGTCTCACCCAAGATAGATCGAGATATGCCCTTTTGCTTTGCTAGAAAGATGATCAAAAGTTACCGTTAACTTTTTAGGTTTTTTTTGTGTTTTGTGTGTGATGGAGGCACAAGTCCGAGAATAGAATTAGGTTAGAATTTCTTCTCTTGTTCCTCTCCTCTTCTCACGGCAATAGTAGGGTTTTAATGAGGAGATTAGTCTCCTCAAAAACACTACCCATGGACCGAAAAAACCCGAGTGTATATGGACTCTTTTCCGGTTATATTAGCTTCCATTTAATATAATGTTATACATATTATAATTGTTTAATATGTCGTCATACATTAATAAGGTCCATTACAACATTTTGCAGTGGATATATTAACATAACAATTATTATGACAATCGTATAATATATACTTTAATTATAAATATCGGTATATCTATAATCCTGCTAATTAAATATAACGGTTTATGTTTAATTACGAATTAACATTTTAATTCGTTTAAGCTCACATTATATACTAAAACTAAATATAACATTTTATATTTAATTACGAATTACAGTTAATTCGTCTTAGCTAACATTATTTAATCGTTATTAAATAATTATATCATCATCACATTGACTAACCTTTTAGTCAAAAACACCGACTAACCTTTTAGTCATTCAATAAGGCATCAATATGGTTATTTTCTCAAATAATCACATCTCTCAATCACATCCTTTAGGTGTGACTTTTAGGGACCAGTTGATCACCGCCATATGTATGACAATAACGTCAAACTTATCTAGCAAGCCAACCGTTATCGATAAACGTTAATCAACTGATTTCAATACAAAGTATACCCCTATAGAGATTTATTTATGTTATTGCACTAACTGTGGAGGACACTGGCTCCAACAAATTCCCTCATGACCGTGACTTGCAGTTTCACGGTCGTGAGACTTGTTTCACGACCGTGAAACCCATTTCACGGTCGTGACTTTGCCAGTCCATGAAGCTTCTCGAGGCCCATCTTTCCTTCATTTTGTAAACCTATAAATAAACCCTCTCATGTAATTAAAGGGCACGAAACTCTAGATCTAAAACCCTCATAGATCGAATTAGTGTTTAATCTTGTATTAATCTTCTATAATTAAGCAAATTAGTCGGTTAATTAGTGATTTCGACTTGGTTTAGTGTATGAACTTGGGTTATATTCAAAGATTTGTGACAAAATCTTGGTATTTATATCAAAGTTCTCATCTTTCTCCAAGTTGGTATAATTTCTCTACTTAATCTTGCCTTTAATTAAGTTTTCATTTCAATTATTGTTATCTACTTATTGTTAATTAGAAAATGTTTAATGTTGTTGTTGATTTCCTTTTGCAATCTTTAGTAAATGTTGAATTTCCCTTGAGTATGATTGAGTAGTGATTAATCTAGGATTAGTGGGGGATAATGGGTTTTTGATGAGGGTTCATCTTTGTTTGTTGGGTTGTGCATACCATATGTTGATGAAATGCTTGCTTGACAAATTTGCATGATTCATGTTTATCATACATTTCCGTAAGATCGATAGCCTCGGAATATGTTAGGATTTGCATATAGTTGGTATATCGACCGTGTGTACGCGAGAGCTAGCTTGGTTCGGTATATGGGAGGGATTGTAAGAACGAGAGTCTCAATCCACCGCGCCCAAGTTTGACTACCCATTAACAATGAACCCGACTCACTAGAACCCAAATTACCCATTTGAACCCACCGATCCTAGACCTTCCTTTTATTGATTCTTATATGATTATCTTTCTCGTCTTAGACTCCTTTCGTCGTTTTTAATTGTTTTTAATTGTTGTTATCTTAGTTTAGTCAACAAACCCAAACCCATAATTACTTTGTGACTTGCAAGAGACTCTAGTAGACTTTTAGATCACTTCTAAACAACAACCGTCCCTGAGATCGACACTCTTCTTACACCACTATTTCTTACATCAAAATCCCTTCCCCGTTAACATTATAGTGAACCTGATCCCTAGACCTTTTAATGGAGTTCATATTTACTTTATTGCAATTAGTTTAGAAACAAATCAAACCTTCAAGAAATTATTACCTTAAGACGGACTTAATTATTAGCATATAGACTTTTACCGCCTCCCTGTGGATTCGATACCCCATTTAACACTGACTATTAGTTTGTAGTAATTTAGGATTACTTTGATTTAGGGGACAGAACTTTACCCTTATCAAATTTGGCGCCGTTGCCGGGGAGGCAACAATTTCCTGTTTGTTTTTACATAGTTTGTCTTTTGTCTCAGGGAACTTTGGTTCCTTGAGATCGTTCTCATGCTACTTACCATCAAGTTTCAGCAGGATGAGAATGAGTGTTTTGGTGCTTACATAGACAGGTTTAAGGAATGGCTAGATACACGAAATTATGGAAATTTTTCTACCATCCAGATCTGCTTGTTTATGTTTTATTTTTATTTTTTTAGTACATAAAAGTTTAGGTTAAGGGTTGGCCTTACCCATTCTAAGGCCAGGGCATACCACCGGCCTCATTGAGGGCTTGAAGTGATGTTTACAGATAGCCTACCAATAGGGCTATATTTTAACTCAGTGGGAATCGAACCCCTGACTTGATGGCCAGAGGGTGAACTCTTTACCATTGGGGCCAACCCTCGTTGGTAGATCTGCTTGTTTATTAACCAGGGTATAAATGACCCTACACAAGCGTACCTCAACTCCATAGGTAAGGAGGGGGACTTTGGTGGGAAACACGTTGATGAGGTTTTAGAATTCTTTGAATAGTTTGCCCTTGAGAACGTTAAGCCTCATTTTTCTCTTTTTGTGAGTGATAAGAGTAAAGATATGGTGACTGGGCCCACTTTTAACGAACTGGAGAGAATTGATACTAGTGAGGCTATTGAGGACAATTTTTATGCTATTGATGTCATTGATGAGATCCTTGGTGATGATAGTTTCACGGAAAATGGATGTAATAACCATGGTGAGAAATTTATTGACTCTTTTGCCAACTCCTTATATTGTGTACCTCGTTGGGATCAACCTACTATTTACTCTTGGGAAGCCGAGATAGATGTTATTAAACTCTTGATTTCATCTTTGTTTTGGATGATCTTAAAGAGTAAGAAAATGAAGGTTAGAGAGAAGATATTTAGAGAGAACAGTTGATTTGTATTACTCTTGAATTATGTTTGTAAACAATACATACATGTCTTATATAGTTGTTAGATTAACTTAGCCTTTTAACCGTCTTTTAACAACCTCAACTAACTCTATATTAACTAACTCATGACTAACTTAAGTAGGTAGTTAGTTATGATATATTCACTGCCCCCCCCCCTCAAGCTGGAATGTGTTCCTGTAATTTCAGTCCAAGCTTGGCAGAAAAGAGATGATGTTCATGAGAACCCAAGGGTTTTGTCATGATATCTGCAAGCTGCAAGGGGCTTCTAGCTGACATGGCTGGTCTTCAGGAAGCCTTCTTGTTGTATGTCCCTTACATAGCGACAATCTACATTAAGATGTTTAGTTCTCTCGTGGAAAACAAGATTCTTGCTGATATGTTCTGCAGCTGTATTATCACAGTAGAGAGTGTCATGCAAAGGTATAAAAACCTGAAGTTCATTCAGTAAATTCACTAGACATACTAACTCACTTGAAGTATATGACATACTTATGTACTCAGCCTCTGCAGTACTCTTGCTGACTGTGGGTTGCTTTTTTTTTCCAGGAAATAAGAGACTTGCCTAGAAAGATGCAAAATCCACTTAAAGATCTGCAGCTATAAGCACAAGTAGCCAAATCTGTATCACAATAAGCCTGCAGAGTAGCATCAATATTTGAAGCATAAAACAGACCAGTGTTGATAGTCCCTCTTAAGTATCTTAGAACATGATGTGCTGTTTTGTGATGTGTATCTCTTGGTTGGCTTGGAAACTGACTCAAGTGTTGGACACTGTAGGATATGTCTGACCTTGTTAGATTAAGGTATAATAGTCTGCCAACAAGTCTTCTGTCTTCTGTAAACTTTCAGGATCATGTAATAGTTCTCCTTCATCATTAAAGAGTTTGATTCCTTTTTGCATAGGAAAATTAGCACGTGTACTATCTTCAAAACCATCATCATGCAGTATATCTAGAACGTACTTTCTTTGTTCAATAAGACGCCATTGTTGTTTCTGGCAATTTCCAAACCCGAGAAATATCTGAGATCACCTAAGTCTTTAATAGTAAACTTGTCATGTAATGAATCCTTCAGGTGTTTAATATCTGTCAAATTGTCACCAGATACTTATATATCATCAACATATACTAATACTGCCAAAATATTATGAGTAACAGTATTTGTCTTGGTAAATATACTGTAATCATATTTTGACTGTGTAAAATCCAATTGAATCAAATATTTACTCAACTCCAAATTCCATTGCCTAGATGCTTGTTTAAGTCCATATAGGGATCTTTTTAACTTGAAAACTTGGTTGTGCTTGGCATTAGTATACCCTTGAGGTGGTTTCATATACACCTCTTCATCAAGGCACCCATGCAAAAAAGCATTGTTAATATCTAACTGATGCAATGGCCATTTCTTCATTGCTGCAACAACAATTAAGGCTCTAACAGAGGTAAACTTAGCCACAAGACTAAAGGTATGCTTATAATTCTTGTCCTTGACTTGGTTGTAACCTTTAGCAACCAGTTTGGCTTTGTATTTATCCACAGTGCCATCAAGTTTATACTTAATTCTGTAAACCCACTTACTTCCAATAGCCATCTTATCTTTTGACAAGGTGGTTAATTCCCATGTATTATTCTTTTCAAGAGCAAATATATATTGCTGTATAGCCTGAACCCACCTCTCATCCATTGAGGCTTGCTTGTAATAAGCTGGTTCAAATTCCTGAACCATATTATAAAAAGATAATAGAAATTGCTGATCATACTCTGTCATACTACTAATTGTAGCAGCATGAAGAGCTGTGTTTTTTGGCATATTGACCTGATAAGGCTCTAACAATACTGATGGCTTTCTAGACCTGCTTGACTTTCTAACTGTGTGATCCTTAACACTGATATGGGAACTAGAGGTATCTGCAAGGGGCTCTTGATTTATAATAAGAGGAGCATAAAGTGATGCATTTACAGTTTCAGGAAATCCAACTGTAGAATCAACAATATTGCTTGGAGTAGCAGGGTGATAATCATTCCTGGTTGCATCCAGATTCTCAAAAATTAAGGGTGTATGAACTGAAGAGAAATGATCCTTATGATGAGTGAGAGGAGGACTGTCCTTGAAAGGGAATGAGGACTCTTGAAATAGGACATCTCCGCTAGTAAATATAGTAGCCTTCTCTAAATCATATAATTTGTATCCTTTTTGGCTAAAAGGATAACCAATTAATATACATTTTCTAGCTCTTTTATGAAACTTATCAGTTACGGTAGGTGGCACAGCTGCATAACACAAACAACCAAAAGACCTTAATTCATTATATGCAGGACAATTACCAAATAACAATTCATAAGGTGACTTCCAGTTAAGAAGCTTAGTAGGCATTTTGTTAATCAAATATGCAGCAATTAATAAACATTCACCCCAAATTTTTGTAGAAATATTAGACTGAACTTAAGAGCTCTAGCAGTCTCCAGACATGCCTATGCTTTCTCTCTACCCTACCATTTTGTTGTGTCCTACCAACAATACTTCTTTGATGTATAATACCATTAGCAGAAAATAACTCTTTTCATTGTGTCTAAAAGAATTCAGTACCATTATCAGACCTAAAGGTCTTAATAACCTTGGCAAAATGATTTTTCACATATGCTAAAAACCCTTTAATCAAAGCTGGAACTTGGGACTTATTTTGTATCAAGAATACCTAAGTATTTCTAGTATGATCATCTAAGATAGTGAGGAAAGATTTAGCACAAGTTAAAGTGGATTCTTTGTATGGACCCCATAAATCTAGATGTACCAAATCAAAACATACAAATTCTCATTTCAGACGGGACGACCCGTTTGAAAGCTTCAGACGGGTCAAGCCCCCTCACAATAAAGCAAGTGGGGCAAGTGAGGAGATTTAGACGAGTTGCCCCACTTGCTTTCTTGTGAGGGAGCTTGACCCATATAAAGCATTTAGACGAGTTATCCCGTCTTAAGCAAGACATGATGATCAAAACAAGACTAAGCATAAGATGAACTCCTAGAAAAAGGTAAAATATGATGTTTAGCATAGATACAAGTCTCACAAAAGAATTTAAAATATCCACTGATACAAACATCAGGAATGTCTCATCTTCTCTAATGAACTATGGCCAAATCTGGCATGTACAAGATTGATATCAGTAACAGAAGAAGCATTGAAAGAAAAAACTGAATTAGTTACAAGAGATAATGTCTTAACAGCAGAAAACTTAAACAGATCCCCAATTCTAGGAGCAACAGCAACAATATCTCTACTTGAAGGGTCCTGAAAAGTGCAAATAGAATTAAGTAAAGAAACATGTAAACCAGATAAAGATATCAGCTTACCTACAAACATTAGATTTTGCTTAAAATCAGGCACATATACATTATGAAGAATTATTCTATCAGTTAATGCAACATAACCAGTTTTATGAACAGTCTTCATTGTAACATTAGGCAAAGCAATACAAGTAGGTTTATTTAAAGTTTTAACATTTTGCAACAAACCAAGATTAGATGTCATATGGTCAGAAGCCCCAGTATCAACAATCCAATCATGGGATGAAAAATAAGAATTAACACGACAAGCTTGGTGTATGTTAGTAATACCTGCAAAATTAATAGAGGAATGCAATGAAATCTCACTTGAAGCAGTATTACCAGCATTACCATTATTAGCAGTGTGTCCATTTTGAGACATAGCCTTCATTACTTGTTCTATCACAGAATTAATAATACCCTGAACCAAATCAGGATGAACTATAGGCTCAACAGCTGAAGAACCAAGAAGCTGATCATGATTGTAAATGGGAGAGATAGACTGGAATTCATCATCTTGATTAGTGAAGCAGAAGTTGGCTTGATTAGGATGAGTAGAAACAGGATTATGATTTCCTGCTTTGCCTTTCCCTTTTTTTGCATTAAAGGCTCGAATTTTGTAGCACCTTTCAAGAACATGGCCCTTGATGTTGCAGAAAGTGCAAGTCTTCAGTCTATAGCATTCTTCAATGAAATGACCAGCCTTAGTACATTGCGTGCATAATTTCTCAATAGCAGTCTGAAGATGAGGAACATAATGTCCAAGATTCTGATTCTTGGATGAATATGCAGCAGATTTTACCAAAACTTCAGCAGCAGAATCATTCAATGACTTCTGTTCTTCAATATTTTGAAGCATACCCAGGGCTTTGATCAAGGGAGGCAAAGAATCCATGGACAACAGGATAGTTTGAACATTCTCATACCCAGAGTTCAAGCCCATTAACAATTATGAACTTAGAATGGGTCTCTTTATGTAGAATACGTTTGAGCAACTGACATGTGCATTTAGACATAATACCACAAGTACATCTAGGAATGGGATCCATTTGATCTATATTTTCCCAAATCCTTGTCATCTTGTTGTAGTAATATATCAATGGAAGATTATCTTGTTTAACATTATATAATTCTTTCTTTTGCTCATATAAATCAAAAATGTTTAACTGGCCATACCTTTCAAAGATTTTTGACCACAAAGACTTAATTAGTAGAAGAACAATACTAAAAGTTTTCTCTCAAACCCTGGCTTAAAGCATGTTGTATCCATTTCAACACCATTAAATTGCATCTGATCTATTGATTATACTTGCGATCAGTTGTTGCAGGAATGGTACACTCACCAGCCACAAAACCCACCTTATCTTTAGCTAACAAGGATTGAATTAACTCGCGTTGCCATTGGAGGAAGTTATTACCATCAAATTGGAACGAAGTCAGAGCGAGAAAGATTGGGTTGGTCTGTAGGAGACAAGAACATGGGGTCATCAAATGGTGAGTACAGAGGAGCAGCAGATTGATCAATCTGATCATACATGTTTGAAGATGATTTGGATCTTTTATTGGTCGAATGATACCATATTAAACTCTTGAATTCATCTTTGTTTTGGATGATCTTAAAGAGTAGTAAGATGAAGGTTAGAGAGAAGATACTTAGAGAGAAGAATTGATTTGTATTTCTCTTAAATTATGTTTGTAAACAATACATACATGCCTAATATAGTTGTTAGATTAGTATAGCCTTCTAACCGACTTCTAACAACATCGACTAACTCTATATTAACTAACTCATAACTAACTTAAGTAGGTAGTTATTTATGACATATTCACAGATGCTATTGAAGCCGCCTTAAATGGTGGTGAAAGTAGCCATCTTGAAAGGCATGAGTTTACCTATTCAGAGGACATCTTGGGTGAGATAGAAGACACTCTTGCAAGCAATGAGTATGACTATGATGCTAGTAAAGAGGTAAAGAAGTCACATTCTCCTTGTTATTTCGAGATAGAGCCTCCTAAATATGTTTATCACACACCAAAAGACATGTCTCCATTCCCTATTGCAATTAAAGATAATAAGCTTATTTGTGAGGTATCATCCTTAGTTCGGTCGAGTGCTCCACACGAGTGCTCCACAAACTCGACCGAGTGCCGCCTAGGCAGTAGCCTGCCTAAGCGACACTCTCACCTACTCGACCGAGTACCCAACTAAAAGAATACGGAGTATTACACAAGCCTCCGTAAAGGTGGGGGCTCTGTGTAGATATCTCAGTTTGCACCTCCCAAAAGTCGCCCGATGATGATCAGATAGACATGTTTAGCAGAAGGTCGCAATTTTCATAATCCCATCTCGTTCCGAGATGGAATATTCTGAAAAACCGTCAAAGATATCTTATTATAATTTGAGTTTGATACACACACAAGAACTATAACTAATAAGATAGAATTCTATCATCTTCCATAGAATCCGCAAAATTACGTTCTTTCTTGTATCTGGTGGATAGCTCCTTAGAAAACACGCACAAGCTTGTGCTCCCTTTTTAAGGGATGAACATGAGAGGTATCCCTCTTAGACACTGGAGTTCAATTTCCTCTTCCTCTCTTCTCTCTCTTTGCATTCTAGACCTTGTTACTACTCATCGACCTCTACGAGCTTTATCAACCGACCTCGTAAGCCCAATTCCTATCGTGGTACCTATCACGTTTTCATAGACCGACCAATTTGACCAACTACACTCAATAAACACATTATTCTAAATTAAAATCGTTTTTAATTAAAGACACTTTCGCTACAAAGTCACGAATTAACACTAAAAGCCGATTTAGATAAATTCGCGACGTTATCATGGAAGTTTGAGGGTGTTTAACTTGTCTTTAATATTGCTTTGTTAATTTTGTATTATTTCATATGTATATACATTGCTTGAGTTAAAATTATCTTTATAATCTTTCATGAATACCCGCAATTAAGCTTTCAGACCCTTAAGGGCTCTTACAGGAGACGCATAAGCAGATGCGCCCCTCGGAAGAAACGCACCATCTCGAGCACCTCTTCTAAGGGGTAGCGTGATATGCTCTTTGTCTTTTGTTTCCTCTGTTTGCATGCCTGATTGTTATCTGATCTGAGGAAGATCAATTTTTAAATTCGATTCTTTTACTTACTTTTTCCTTCACTTTATTTTCTAGCTTCAATGTATCATTTAATTTATAAAGTGTGCATCTTTGCTCAAATCCGTTAATTTTATCTTACCAGTAATCGATATTGGTCAATCTAACTTCTAGATCCTCGTGATTAAATTTCTAATAACTCAATATTACCATATTTAACGTAATTTTGGGTCTTTTGTTCAGATTATGAGTCAGTTCACCCTATTATTCTTTTATTTTAAAATCCATTTTATATTCTAATATTTTGATCCTTGGTAATCGATATCAAGTAGATAAGGATTAATTGTTTTCATATTCTTTATTTTCTTAAATTCTACTTTCGGGTCATGTTGATTTTGCAAATAGTAAACAATTAAAATCGATTTTTAAAATAACCAAACTAACATTAACACGGATATAACCTTAGAAATGAAGAACCATGTGGTGTGCCTCCTCTAAGGCTCTATTTTCTTTTGTTTGTCTTTCTGTCCGACGTAGCAGTTACAGGCTAATATTAATCTGACTATTAACAAAAACTAGTAGAGGCCACTACCGATAAAGTCAAGTACAACGGTACGACTCCAATCATTAGTAGAGGCCGCTAACGAGCGGGCGGTATTGGGTGTCCGATTAAAGGGCTTTTTTATACGTGCCCTCACCCCTTACATGGAAGCTTCGTAAACATCATTGTTTATGAGCATAACAAGAAACAAAACATAGAATGCTAAGCGGACGAATCTTGGTTTCTTGTCAAATGTGCTTCGTGCTTATTTTGACATATCCTGAAGTATTAGAATGATTACAAACGCTTATTACAAGATAAATGCCTCCTTGCTTATGTGGAGTTGTTATATGTTTGTGTCGTCGTCTCTTTGTTGGATCTTGACCCAACCTCGAGGATTACAAGCTCATTGGAATGAATGGAACGGACATTAACCTTGATCTCGGAACTTGGTAGAATACCGATATAAACTAGAGTTGATGAGTCGCCCAGGATTCACCACAGTTTGGGTTTGAGAGGCGTAATAACAGTGTAGATAGTTTTTGTCATGGGTGTTGATAGTGATCTCGTGTTCAAGTGGTATCTTCTCGTTTAATTTGTATTTATTCGCGTTATCGTGTTAATATCGAGGCCAATTTGCACTCACCATTCCACCTCAATGCCCGTGTCTTAATTGACTATGCAACACTTCATAAAGATCATATTTGATTAATAAAAGATGTAAAATCAATCTCCCTAATTTCTAATACTCCCACCTATCCAAACCAATGTATCTGTGGGTCCGGGCACATGTTTTAAGAAAAGTGTCTTACAAATGGTAAAAAGTCATATATTGCCCTTGTATTTAAATATTATACAATAGTTTATATGGTAGTTGTTTGATGGCATTGTATGTAATTAAATGGTGATTGTAAGGATAAAGTGGTCTAAACATTACCCAAAAAGGAAATGGTTACATTGAATTGGATTGTCCACAAAAGGAAAGTGGGTACATTGGATTGAATTGGAGGGAGTATCATATTAGTTGGCTAAGTGCGAGTTTGTAAAATTCAATTCGACTAATAAAAGATTAAATTCGAATTCTTAATATATAACATAAATATTATGTTTCATATCATAAATTTTAAGATACTAGTTTATTATTTTATGTAGTTTTTTTTTTCATTATTCAATCTTCAGTTTTTGAATTTTTGTATTGGTCATATTTCTTTGTTTATATAGTCACTTATTTTATGTACTATTTCTTTATCACTAAACCAAACATAAAATAAAGGCGAGATTGGAAACTCTGAATAGATAATCGACGCAAGTGGTACACTGCCTTAAAATATCATTGTCAATTTAGTGTTTTTTTTCCATTGATGTGTCTGATCGGATCGGGAATAGATGCTTCGTGGAGCACTCAAATGCAAGTACGCATGTCATGGGGCATGTCTTTGTCGAAATGCCCGCATGTCAGTGTCAATGAAAAATCAGTGCGTCTCATTGAAGGCGAACATAATCTAAAATGAAAATTTGTGCTCACAAAGAGAAAGTATGAGGCACAACTCTCTCTCCCAAAAGCCCTTCCATTTGGTTCCCACTTGTTCTTTGTAAGAGGTCTTTAGATGAAGACGGATATATGCGTCTTCAATGAGATTTTGTGATGAATAATATGATGAACTTTACATTTCTGTATTTTGTATACTGATACGTTCATTTTATATATAATTTTCTCCCCTATATTAGATCGGTGTTATATGTTATTATTCACTATTTAGAGTGTTTTATGAGAAGTTTGCTTCTTTGGAAGTATTCTTGTGTTTTAATGTCATTTGTTGGTTATGAAGCAATTTTGGGTTGTTTATACGTCAAATCCTTACATTTTAATGTATACCGAGAAAGGTGAATTTATGAGTGACGAGTATATAAGCTTAAGATGGCTTGTTATGAAGTTTTGGAGGTTGAGAGTTGAAAGGAACAAGTTTCAAGTCTTTCCGAGCAAGATTGAACAAGTTACGACAATGTTCGTGTGCTTAAACAATAACAGTCTCCAACCCGTATTGAAAACTCCTATTCCTTGGGGACATGATCAAAGACAATTATAAGGTTGAAATAAGGCTCAAACGAATCTTATACACGTCCCTTATCTGGTTTGAAGATCCAAGACCAATGGGGTTGCAATTGGAAGCGAAAAAACAAAGAAATGAGCGACGTGTGCTGAGGGGTTGCGTCCATGGGCGAACCCACTTGGTAGCAAGGGGTCGCCCCCGCTACCCCAAACACAAAAAAATTGGTTTAGTTGGCGGATTTTTGCTACCCCAAATATTACTGCATAGTAAATAAGTAAATGTTATCTCATTAATTATGTAGTGAATATCTTGTAGCTCAGTGGTTAAGACTTTGATTTTCAATCTGTTGTCCTGGGTTCGACCCCCACTACATGCATTTTCCCTTTTTTTTGCTGCATTTAAATAAATGCTTATGTTCCGTAATAATACGGAAAATATCTAAAGTCAATTATTCTATTAAACTTTCCTTAAGAATGTAAATCCGTATTAACTATTTAGCAACCAAATATTTTCTTTGATAAATATTTTTGAATGAACGTTTTGGGTACCACATTTTTATTTTCTCTAATGTTATTGTATAGAGTTTATTTTTTAATGGTATATTATTAATCAAGAATAATTAAAAAATTCTAGATGTATAAAATAAAATTAATGAAAATTTGCTAAATTGCAACATGAAAAGTTTAGTCGATGAATTAGAACACAAAAAAATTAATTGATCATAAATTACTAAAATTAAAATTTTATTAGGAATTAACAATATTTTTAGTTATTACTATGTAAGTAGTCATTGTACTCGTTATAGATTTGTGAATTACATTTAATAAGTTATATATATTTTTCTCGATTTCAAAATTTATCGATATTTATAAACTAAATTTTATTTGCTACCCCAGAAATTAAATCCTGGGTTCGCCCCTGGTTGCGTCCCCAATCGGAGACACCTAAAACCGATCGGTATTGCCTTATTCTACGCGTTTAGACGCCTCAAATACCCCTATTAACTCAAAATTAGTGCTTATAAGTTCGACATTGATGACACGCATTTTCTGGAGCCTATACAAAGAGGGGTTTGCAACACAATTCAACATATTCATGAGAACACAATCCAATCTTATATAACAACGTTTTCTCTTTATTTCTTAGATTATTTTAGTGTAGTTTTAGTCTTAGTTTACTTTTGTTATAAACATCTTGTTGTAGTAATTCAAGCTTTGCCTTGGGTTTACTTTGAAGTTTTCTTTCTTATTCAATATCTATTCCTTAGTATCGGTAATTCTTATTCTCTTGCTCTTTCTTTCACTAATCAAATTACCTTCTTGTTAGAGTATTATCGTGTTTATGTTTATATCTTTGTTAGTAGTAAGTTTCATCATTATAATGAGTTAGTAATTATTTATCTATGGTGTAGGGGAAGCATGTTAGGTTAACATTTCTTATTTCTAGATTGTGGGTCATGTGAATGTTATATTGTTTCTATTCATCCTTGTATCATATTTTAGTATTTGATCAAAGGCCACGATTGTTAGACTATACTTTTTAAATTCTTTTTCTTAAAATGAAAGGCGAGAAGGGAATTAGACAAAGCATGAATAATAAGACGACCTAGTAAGGTTTGAAAGGCCCTAGGACCCGTTCTATGGTTATTACTTATCCCGACAAGGAAGTACCACCTAGACATTTATCGACTTCACTACCCCTTTGTTGACAATATCATTATGCTAGTTTACATGTGAAACTTGTATCCCCTAGATTCTTCTTTATATTATTGTTATTCATTCTTATTATTTTCTTTACTTTCCCAATCCAAAGTCAATCAATCTAACCGACCTTGATAGAATTCACTCCATGATAACTTATTTGGCAACTCTCGTCTCCCCGAGATCGACCCCTTACTTCCCTAAATACATTATCTTTGATTTGGATACGCAACAATCCTGTCATATACTTGTATTGTTGTATTTTTATTTATGTTTTATAATCCTCAAACTGTCCTTCAAATTTTCTATTGTTCCATTGCCAATTTTCTTCGGGATTTCCGGCATTTTACATTTTTTGTCAGGATTATACTAACTAATAATATCATGGTGGCAGAGTATATTAAAATGTGGTGATAAGGTTGCAACAAAACTCGTCAAATATCAATATTTGAATGTTAATTTTATCAATTTAACATTAAGAGCCACATAAATTTTTTCCGGAATAATTTATTCTGAAAATAAATTGGTAGTAGGTTATGTAAATATACTTTGATATAAAAAAAAGTTTTATTGTTGAGGTTGAAACATGTCATTTTCTCAATTCACATTACATGCAAATATTTATCATATGATGCCCTGAAAATTCGTTGCTTCCTTCATGTTTTTTTTAGTTTTCATGTTCTAAGAAAATATTTTTATAAATATAGGTGGAAGTTAAAGACATTTTTGTCCAAAAGCTATGATGAGGTCCTTAAAGCCACAAACAGTAGAGTTTGTGACAAATTAATGTTTGAGATTCTTCAAGCAAAATTATGACATCCTTGTTCCGGTTTTAACCTAGGTAGCACCAAAACGGACACGGACACGGACACGTGATATGGCATCTCGTAAAATTTAGGACACGGGACACGGCATTTAAATTTAATAAAATATATATTTTATAGTTATAAATAACATACTCCGTACAATTTTATTTTTGTATTAGTATTTGATATTATATGTAAATAATTGAGTGTAAAACTTGACTTTAACTATAATTTATTTTTATTTTCCACCAAAACTCATATTCTAATCAATTTTCCCACCCAAACTCATCTTCTAATCAACCTCTTCTAGTCTTTCAATCTGACATTCCTTATTTATAGGTGTACGTGTGTCCGACACGGTGTCCGACACGGGACGGCTGGTTAGGAGAAGTGTCCGTGCTACCTAGGTTTTAACTTGAGGGTAGGGCAAATCATTTAATAAATCTTAGGATCACAACTAGAGATGGCAATGGATCCAAGATCCTATCCAGATCCGCGGATCCGGACCCTGATGGAGCGGATATGGATCCTAAAAAATTTAGGCGGATTTGGATATGGATCTTGTTGTTAAGATCCAAACCCTGCCCACAGACCCATATCTTTTATTTTATTTTAATTATATAAGGATAACTAAAGTTTATAATGGTGATGTTTTCTAATTTAATCAATTATCATATGTCATTTTACTTATTTCATAGGTCATTCTTAATTTATAATACAATTTAAATATTTGTAAATTAACCTTTTCCTCATCCAAATAATAACTTAAGCGGTAATTAGTTACTTTATTATGTTAAATATCGATATAATGTATACTTGTAATCTTATTAAACATTCTAATATATTTTATGTAATTTTAATAGAAAAATTACATTTAAAGAAGAATAATTTAATAAAATATTTTGAAAACGATCAGATCCATTTGGGACCCAGATCCTACCCTGATCCACGGATCTGGATAAGGATCTGAAAATTTTGGACCCTGCGGATATGGGGCGGATCTGGATCCAACATATACAATATGGATCTGGATCTGGATCTTATAGAACCCTATCCAGATCCTATCCCTTGCCATCCCTAATCACAACATAAGTCATGTACTATTAATATGATGATTAATTGAACAGCAAAATTGTTCAAAATTAACTTATTTTATTTATCAGCTTTTTAGTACAGAACCTGATTCACCAAGCCCAGCCGAAAATAGGCAACAAGCTAGGTTGATACCCACCTCGACCTGATTCATGATAAGCCCACCAACTTCATGTTCTGCCTTGCGAGGGGAGATTTAGAGTCTAAACAAGTAGGGAGAACCACCTCAAGAAGACAACTACGTGGTTTGGAGCATAACGATAAGTAAAGTTGAGTCACAAACTAGAATCCTGAAAAACCAAACAGAAATATACACCCACAAAAGAGTGGAAGTTTGAGTCGCATAGAATCACTTGAAACATTTTGCATCTAGAAGGGCTTCTCCCTCAAAAGGCTCCTGATCTTCGATCATCTGGTTCACACGCTCTTTCTGAGCTTCATCATTGATGTCGACTTTCGTCCACTCAAACAGCTCCATGTCATAACACTCATCCATGACAAACTGGGGGATCTCTGCTCCACGGAAGAGCCATAACCCTTTAACCTTGTATGGGGCTTCGGAACCGATCACCAACATCTTGCCGAATGCATACTTGCGAGCCAAATCCATCCTTTGCAAGAAACCACCAACCTTGTTCAACGTCACGAATGAAACCATGTTCTCGTCATTGTACTTGTAGTCACAAAACCACAGCGAGTGCCCCTCTGGGTCATACATGTCCCAAAATCCTGCAACAATGAGATATACAAGCTAAGTTACTTAAAATCGGCTAACAAGGGTCGACTGGTTGTGTTGACACGTAACCAAAGTGATGTAGTCCAAAAGTACATGCCTCCAATAGACTTCACAAGCACAAAATGCATACAGTCAGTCATTCATGGGATTACATCTCGTTTAAGAATTGATTTAGGAATCAATCATTCTGTCATGTTCAAAATTATGCTCGTAAATAAGATAAAATTTATCAAACTAATTATGAAATACATGCACTACTCCGGTTGTTACGTACTATTGTTACGCAATAATATATGGTGTCATAAGTGGAGTAATTTAGTAGGGAGTATATTAGTTTTTATTTAGTGTATTATTCCTAATAAAGAAGTATATCGGGTGACAGATGGATGTTGGAGCTTCACCCTTTCCATCATCTGTAACATTAATCATTCATTTTAGTTCGGGTTTTTATCCATCCAATTAAATCAGAGCGGGTGAAATTTGACAACCATCTGACAAAACTAGAAAAAGACCATTCATTGATGACAGTTTCTGTTTAAACAAGTCATGGTATATACCTGTTATCAATGTTTTCAAAACTCATCTCCCCCAAAAAAGAGGGATTGCAACACTAAAAATGAGAGCCGTAGAATTACAAAAATATAGTAAATTTAGAAGCTTACAGCAATCAAAAACACAGGCTCAGAAATTACAAAATATGGGTCCACCAAAACCCAAGCACATATATTAGCCTACTTCGCACAAATTCTGCTTTTTCATTAACTTAATCAAATACTACCAAAGGGGCTACAGGATATCCTATAATCCAGATATCAAAAGGGGGGTTATCATAATACAAACTAAAAGTCTGACAGCTTTCCTAAGCCTTAAAACAATTTTGAGAAATGTATAAATATATTTGATTTAATACTTCTGAAATAGGACATCAAGAATTATGAAACATCGGTTTGGATGCGAGAAGACAACTTCATAGCTTCACTAAATATGTAACCTACATCTTTATAAAATGACACTACAATACTGTAGGACACGAGAGGTTTTATAGCAGAAAATGGCTAGAACATCACAAAGATTCTGAATAGAGCAATTAACAACAATTTGAGATTTAAAATCACTAATTTATTAACATTTGTCATAGAAACCAAAGCGAGGAAAAAAACGTGCACACAAGAAACAAACATAAATAACTCCACGATGTTTTTACTTTTAAATGCCAGCTAAAGAAGCAACGGTACCTTTGATCGCAACCTCACGGAAATTGGTTTTTGTGTTAGAATAGAGTCTTTTCCAGTCATCCAGAATCATTTTACTAGGAGGGAGGAGATCCAGAGGATTCTTGGCCTTTGGCTTGGGAGCCTCTTCCTCTACTGAAAGTGCCTCTTCTTTAGGCTTGGCTGCTTCTTTCTTCACTTCCTTCTTAGGTTCCTCTTTAGTCGTAGGCTTGGAAGGCTGTGTAGGTTTCTTTGTGACTGGTGGAACAGACTCGGTTTGTTTCATCTCACCCAATATCTTCTTGAATTTTGGCTGATTAACGATAGTCCAGTAGTACCTCTCAACATGGGGAAATGCAGAGGTAAAGCTCTTGGTCATGACCCTGTTAAATCCGAGAAGCAAATTACAGGTCATAACAATGTCAGCCAAGGTCACATAGTGTCCAACGAGATAGGTGTTGGAAGCAAGGTGCGTGTTCAAAGCTTCCAAAGCCCTCTTCAGAGCAGAAATGGCAGCTTCTTCAGCCTTTAAGAAAAAAAAAAAGACACGAACTATTAAAAAGAAAGAAATAATAATCATAATAGAAAATATTAAAATAGGTATCAAAATTTAAAATAATGTGGAGAGGAAATCAGGAAAAAAAAAAATTAACTGACCGGAGGTAGATATACAGCAAAACCAATCCTTGGAATGAACCAGCGCAAAATGTTGACATCTATTTCTAGGGATGCAAAATCAATCCATTGGTCTATAAGAGCCTAACAAACGTAGTAACCAGACTGATCAGAGAAGCGAAATTCAGTGAACTTTACCATCCTTAATTTGGAAAACAATAATTACAACTCAACACCAAGATTTACCTTCTCGAACAGGGAAGAGCCATAAAGAGGATTATCAGCCTTCAATGACGTAACTATAAGACGCAAAGAAAGTCAGAAATGAGATCACTTCACCGCACGAAACCACAAGTTAACAGTAGTCACAAACTCACCATATCTTGCTATAGCATTACTTTCAAATATAGGACCATCAGGAGTTTCCAATACTGGAACCTGAAAACAGCAAAACAGGGGATCAGGAAAGCTAACAAGAAAAAAGGGAAAAACACCGAGGAAAACAACAAATAAGTTAATGGCTACCTTCCCAATAGGGTTCATTTTGAGAAATTCTGGTGTTTTGTTAGAAACACCCATCTCAAAATCCTTCACCAATTCAACTTTAACGTCACTATACTCAGCAGCAATAAGAGCCTTATATGCATTTTTGTTGGTGTTTCCTGCATGCAAGACCTTCAAGAAGACTTGATTAATAGAAGCAATTACAAAACCAAAACTGCAAGTCCAGTACAGCAGCCACAAAACAGGCACAACTAACATTATGAAACATAATGAATTGAACACGGAAACCAAGTAAACGATGACAGAAGATCAATATGAATTTACCGCTTGACCTCAACAGTGAGGTGTTGCAAGTTACCACGGGTGACGTGGTAGCAATGATCGGAATGATGTATCACAAGGGAAGTGAGAGAGAGAGAGAGAGAGCTGTGCATGGTGTTCACGCTGATCAGCTATGTTGCTCGGACTCGTTTATATTTTAATAAGTATCCGACGCAAGTGCGTGTTCAAGTGTCGGATTTGTCTATATTATGATCGACTTTCATATTTGAATAACATAATGGAAAATGTTCAAAAAATCAAAACCAAATAAAGCTAAGGTGTGCTATACTTGTTATTAATCTACTAGCAGCATATGAATATTTGATCATATATTCAAATCTTAAATCTATTAAAACAGAAACATTTAGTGCTCTCTCCTTAACCCACGTCATCAATTAACATCATTTTTCCAATTTTCTTTGGTGGGCCCCATTAATGAAACAACTTGCAATTAGATTAGTCAATACATGTAAATTCTTTAATTTGCATTTGTTTATCACCATCTAAATTAGCCATAAATATTTTATTATTATTTAATTTCTATCATTATCTGTATTTATGAATTAGTAATTTTATAAAACAATAAAGTAGCTATGCATATTTATTTATTTTTTAAATTCTACCCCGATCTTTATTTATTTGTCAATAATTTTATAAAAATATGGTTTTGGGTGAAGTTTGTCCACCTAATTTGCAAAAGAAAAAATAAACTCGGCCTTAAATAAAAGGTTTCTGTGAATTAAATATTGTTTGAAACAGAAAAAAAAAAAATACAAAGGTGAAAAAAAGAAGAAACTTATTGTCACTTTTAAATATAACAATCAATATATCAAATGCCTCTTATAACCAAAATGAGATTTATATGATCAACATATCAAATTCATAACTCATAATTATAATTATACTCCAAATACAACTTGATATTGCATGGTGATTGGTCATCTTTATAAAGTTGAAAGTCTTTTACGATAGTTCGTCATCTTTATAAATTTGAATGCATGGTGCGTGGGTGCTCATATTTTGTGCTAGATCTCATTAGGTTCATCTTTGTAAACAAAACGATAACGCTTAAAGAGGGAACGAGTGAGGGAGAAGGAGGCCAGGTAAAAACTAAGAAATTGGATTAGCATTTTTGAATTGTGAGAGAGGGTGGAAGGGGGAGGCGGATGACAAAAAAATAGGGTGAGAAAATTTGGGTAGTATTGGGTTGTCTAAAGGGGATGTGAGATGAGTTCAATTAATACATTTTTGTTGGGCTATGGAGTATGGACTGTGGACTATGGTACATAAGATGTTTGGTTTGACTAATTGTTTCTTTATATATTTATATTGACTTCATTTTACTTACACGAATTCTCATTGATGACGGGTACTATCCGTGACAAGCTGAAGACGGATAGTGCCTCTCTCATAATATGCAAGTGGGGAGGGCAAGTGGAATCCCCACTTTTCCTCCCACTTGCTTATTATGAGAGGGGTACTATCCGTTTTCAGCTTGTGACGGTCGACGGAGAGTATCCGTCTTAAGTGAGACGAGTTGTTTTACTTATGGCTACTTTTAGTTAGATGAGTTTGGATTCTATTTACCGTAATTATGTGAACGATATTTAGGTTTATTTTCGTTCCATCAATATTTAGGACAAACTTATATGTTGCTTATTTATATTTTCCGTGTTATTAAGATATGGCAAATTCGGTATATTTATATAACGTATGTTTCAAGATTTTCATTTGTGATAGTAATAAGTGACCTTTTAATAGAAAAACAAATGTAGTAATAAGGATTGGATTTCCTCTCACAAGGAAGCAAGTGGGAGGGTAAGTGGGGAACTAAATGGATCTCCACTTACCCTATCACTTTCCTCCTTGTGAGAGGGGATCGGACCCGTCTTGATTGAAGACGGATATACCCCGTCTTCAATAAGAATTTCTGAAAAAAATTGATGTACAAATTAAGAGGAGAGAAAATGAAAGATTAAAGAAACAACCATTACGATTTATGTACTTAGATTTTATGCTTAAGTGAGGAGTGTGGGTGAGGGATAGAGGCGTATATATAGCCGACATAAAGTCGTTCACACACGAACGAAATGCAAAAGGCGGGGCATAGTTCAAATCAAAACAACCATTACAATTTATATACCATATTTAGATTTTACACCTACGTTTTATACCCATCCAAAAATGCACGGCTTTGCCACTCAAAATTGTTATAAACTGTATTAAACTAAATACATATGTTATTTATATAAAAATTTGAGAACTATTAAAATCTAAAATTCTAAAATTTTATCTCCCCAAAAAATTACGCATAGTTTAATAAAATATATTAAAATTACAAACATTTCAAAATCTGTTTGCAAATTACATTATCGCTTTTATCAGTACACTGACTATTATCGCAAATAAAAAAATTCAATCGGTGTTTATTAATAAAACAATATTTACATATTTAAATCAACCGAAAAAATCAATAAACATCATATACGTTTTTCGTAAATATTTATGGAAATGAAAATAACCCGAGATATCATTCACATAATTACGATAAAAAGAACATAAACCCATTAACATGCTGCTAAACTAAAGACATTAAGCCAATATAAAAAAATTGGACAACCTTATTAAATATCAGTTGTACCCTTTTTTTTCCCTTAAAGCCAATATAACAACCATGCTTCTATTAATAAATTTAGATTTTAGAGTACTCTATATTTTTAAACTTTATTAAATATCAATGATGGAAATACGACCCGTGCATTTTTGCACGGGCATAAAACTAGTTTAAGGTTGAAAATATGACCGAATCAAGTAGTTGGTTTCCGCCACTGAGTTGAAGGAGATCATTCATTTAAAATTTTTCATAAAAACAATCACATACATCACTAAGGGGGAAGGAAATAACTATTCTACATCATCAATTAATAATAAAAATAAAATAACAAATAGAGTTGAAGGAGAAACGAAGAGAGGTATATTTTACCAGAGCCATGATTTAAGGAAGCAAAATTCACGATCTGGAGATCCGAGTCAAGTAAATTGAGGACAAAGTTGGGGTTTGGAGATGAATCAGTTCAACACTAGGGTTTTGAAAACAAGGCGACACAAATGACCATACTTTCAACCGTTTCACTACGAATATATCTTTATCTATACGGAGTACTCCCTCCTATTCATATAATAACATTCCTCATTTATATTTTCATATATTCACAATACCTTTATTGTTCCCTTTTTGGTAAACTTTTTATACTTATTTTAATCACAACACCACCCCACAATACACATACTTTATCTTATTTTAATCACATTACCCCACAACAATACTTATTTTAATCACATCACCTCACAATAATACTCCACAATACATTCTCTCTCTAATCACCTTACCTAACCACAATATTTTACCTTATTTAATTATCACCGTTAATTTTTGGTCTAATTTTAAATGGAGAAAGTTATTATGAATAGAAGGGAGTATATCACTAGGAATTAGATTAACCGTATTTTTCTTCATATATATACGTGATTTATTAAGGGTTTTCTAACGTGTACCCAAAGAGCACATGTTAAGATGCTAATTAGAATATGTTTTGTAAGAATAATTCTCTAAGTATGGTCAATATGAGTTCATTTTCCAATTTCTCATGAGATATTCTTGCAAAACTTTCTCTATGAAAAACTTTTTCATAACAAATCTCTCTCTCTCTCTATATATATATATATATATATATATATATATATATATATATAGGCGGGATCTCGTGAGTTTAGTTCTTACGGTGAGTTGGTACTCACAAATCTCATCCACTAAATAGGGGGAAATGGATGGCTGTGATTGGCTTAAAAAAACAAGGAAAGAAAGCCCAGCTGTGAAACACGAGTTCTCTGTCCTTAATCAGCCCATGAAAAACTCATTAATCAGTCTTCATCCTCTAAAACAGACTAACACCATTAATTAGTGACTCAAGTGAATTTTTTGGGGAAGAACACGATTATAATAACAAAAGAACCCCAATTTTATGGTTCATTTTACGCAAGATCATAAAATGCAAGATAAAAGTTGAAGATAAATTGTTTAATTTTAGTGCAAGCATGGTGTAGGTGGACGAAGGAGAGCGACGGTGTTGCTGCTATTGTGCAGACCGAGACGAGCCCACGGTGACTGGAGAGCGAAGCAAACGAGAGAGGAATTGATGATTATCATGTTGGAGCGGAGTTGAGGGTGGACTCGAGTCGGATGAGCACGGTGGTGAAGAAAGGAGAACAAGGCGAGTTGGCCTGAATTCAACGGAGGGACAAAGGCATACGATGATTCTTCACGGTTGTTAATGGGCCTGAACTTTGTATTGAGTTGAAATTTCACGGGGAGCAAAGAAGTAGCTTTTGGGTTTCGGCTACTCGACGATGCTTTGTGCGTCGTGATGGAGCAGCGAAATGGTTGGAAGTTGGTTTTGAGATGGGCTTGATTGGTAGCAGGAAGGCCAAACGATTAAGAGTGCTCGGAATAGGCAGGGGAGTCATAACTGATGAAGGAATTAGTAGGAACTTTGTATTTTAAGTAATAATGTACCAAAAAAATAAATAGAAGTTGACAATTCTGGCCTTTGTGATGGTAAGATTCTACAGACGTTACCTCTTTAAATTCCCATGACCATCGAAAATTATTTAGGAGCTTTAAGAAATTAGTTTGGCAATACACATATGAGTTATGCAAGATACGCAACAATAACACCAGAATAACAACACGGTAACATAAGAATAACAACAGAGTAACACAGGAGTAACAACACGATAACACTGCAATAACATCACAGTAACACTTCAGTAACACCACAATAACACTGTAGTAACACTGTAGTAACACCACAATAACACCGCAGTAACATCACAATAACACTGCAGTAACGTTAGAGTACCACCACAATAACACTGCAATAACATCACAGTAACACTTCAGTAACACCACAATAACACTGTAGTAACGTTATTGTTGTGTTATTCACGTGTTACTCTGATGTTATTGTTGTGTTATTCACGTGTTATTGTTGTGTTATTCACGTGTTACTCTGGTGTTATTGTTGTGTTATTCACGTGTTACTCTGATGTTATTGTTGTGTTATTCACGTGTTACTCTGATGTTATTGTTGTGCTATTCACGTGTTACTCTTGTGTTACTCTGATGTTATTGTTGTGTTATTCTGATGTTATTGTTGTGTTATTCACGTGTTACTCTTGTGTTACTCTGATATTATTGTTGTGTTATTCACGTGTTACTCTGATGTTATTGTTATGTTATTCATGTGTTACTCTTGTGTTACTCGGATGTTATTGTTGTTTTACTAAATAGCAGATTTTACAAGTCTAAAGAGTGTTGAAGTTTACCACAGAAAAACAACACTTGAATTGATATCTTTCCATTCATTACTCGCTAAACAACTTAGACGAATCTTTAATCAAGTTACAACAACCATCAAGCACTTCTAGATATCAATGTATTACTCAAACTACATAAAGAGCACAAGTATGGGGGGAGCTTCCACCACTATACTTTTATCAAATACTGTAAATGAATTCTACGCTCTAATGCAAAGACATCTACAACGTTAAGTATCTCGCCGCTCCTTGGCAAGGCTCACTCAACGAGACGCACCAGCTTTCTGGTCAAAGTTCGCACCACCATCAATGCTGCTCCTCAGTCAACCTGTCATCACCGTTACACATCAAACTTGAGCCTGTAGCAAGTCATCATTGAAAAATAATTAACGTCAAAATTCACCGAACTATTCCTTGCTTGAATTCGATCTAATTTTGATTGTAAACACGGAATTTAAAGTAAATGCGTATTATGTAACGCCGAAGCACTTCTGAGCCTATTTGTTTAATTAAAACATCGCTGGAAACAAAGAAAATATTAGGCGGAAGGAACATGGAATAATATACGGAGTATCATTTCATAGAAATAAATAAAAAACCAGCAGTTGAATTTGTACGAGTGTATATTCTGTGGTGTACCTTCACGGTAACAATAGGTGCTGACACTAACAAATGACCGATCATATATAAATTATCTCATAAATGACCGATCATATATAAATTATCTCATACGGAGTATTTCATACCGGTCATTACTTAAACTCAACAAAAACATGATCATCGCCACCATTAAATCAACAACAAGATCATCATCATAAATTCATTACAACAATAAAGCCAGCAAAAAATCACCCTCATTACCGTCTTTGTAACACCAACTTCGTCGGAGTATAACTCGTCTGCTTCATCTGCCGTCGTCGGGTGGATCCTTGTAAAACTGAGATTGAAATCACAAAACTACAAAATATAAAGCAAGACTTTAAAAATTATTCCGACAAAATACATACTCGAACGATTTTGATTCAGAAAAGTGATTGTCGATTGAAATTACTCCAATGGAGACCGTCGTGATGGAGAAAGAAGCGAGCGAAAGGGAAATAACTGATGTCGAAGACGATGTTGTGTGGCACACCGGCGTAGCAGTTCTCGGAGCTCTGACGGTGATTATTACGCAGCTTCTTGATCGGACAGATTATGTAGGGTGACTGATGGTGTTAGATTTAATTTTTGTCTTTTTTTCATTCAGGGAATCAGGGAGATTTGAGAGAAGAAAGAGAGTGTATTTGTGGGGCTTTTATTTGTTTAGTCAATTAAAGCCAGCCGCTGATTTCACTTCATCTAATGGTCCATATTTATGAGTACCAACTCACCATAAGAAACTAAACTCACAAGAACCCAATTCTATATATATATATATATATATATATATATATATATATAGGGGCGGGTTCCCGTGCGAACTGAAGTTCAATGCGAACTTACGAACTACCTTACAACTTACAAATAAGACCAACTTTAGACTCCACTGACATTTTTGTACTTCCCTTTTTCCCTAACCATCAACTGTCCTCTCCTTATCAACTTTCCCTCAAACTTCACCGACTACCACGCCAGTGCTCCGATGCCGGCTGTACCGGAGATGCTCTGGCGCGAGTTATCGCTTTGCCAACAACCTTGCTTTTTCCGCATTCCAAAGCGTTATCGCTCCGGCGACAGATTGTGCGCGACCACCATCATGTTTATCTTTAACCGCCATTGTTGCAGCACCACTTCACTTCTCCGGCAACTCACTTAATCAAACTCTCACCGTTCATTTCCGACTTTCCGGCGCATCTTCTTTCTCAGACGAGTTAGTTACTTTAAACTTATTATTGATTCTGGATCTACTAGCTAATCGACTGTAAATTAAAGTGTCGGTGGTAATGGGGTTTTGGGTTGGTTGGTGACGATAAGGGTGGCGGCGAGAGGAAATAGGTGACGATGATGTGATGTTTGTGGGTGGTTGTGATTCCGAATGTTGCCCCTTCTTTTCACCGGAGTTTCATCCTCACGGCTCACGCAATCTCCCCATTGACAAAGATACTATCAACAGACTAAATATATTATATGAAAACTAGAATGCTCTTGTGGTGACATGTTGTTGCTTGGTACAGAATTGACTACTACTCCTTCATAGAACTATTGTTTTTTTTTTTTCTTATAAATAATGCAAAAGGCATCATTAAAATACAATGGTAAACTAGACTATACACCAACTCTTAGTCTCTTACCAATAACTAGAGAGTACTGGGCTACCATCCTCTATTTTCAAAGTTGTAGTTTACATTGATTAAAATTACAAAATGTACTCATTATTTTATATAATTATTTTAGTTTTTGAACGAAAAATAGTTAAATAACTTAAAGGTGTGTATCTGACTAGTTAGAGTAATGTATCTAACAATTTAAAATAGTGTATCTATCAAGTTAAAGGTATGTATCTGGCAACTTAATGGAGTGTATTTATTGAGCTAAAGAGATGTATCTAGCAACTTAAAAGAATATATCTAGCAAGCTAAATGTATGTATCTAGCTACGTAAAAGACTAAAGGAGTGTATCTATCGACTTAGAAGGATGTATCTAGCAACTTAAAGAATTTTATCTATCAAATTAGATAGATGTATCTAGCAACTTAAAGAAGTGTATCTTACAAATTAAAGGTATGTATCTAACAACCTAAAGAAGTGTATCTGCTACCTAGTTAAAGGGATGTATCTAACAACCTAAAGAAGCGTATCTACCTAGTTAGAGGGATGTATATAGCAAATCAAAGTAGTGTATCTACCTAGTTATAGGGATGTATCTAACAACATAAAGAAGCGTATCTACCTAGTTAGAGGGATGTATCTAGCAACTCAAAGGAGTGTATCTACCTAGTTATAGGGATGTATCTAGCAACTCAAAGGAGTGTATCTACCTAATTAGAGAGATGTATCTAGCAATTCAAAGAAGTGTATTTAGCAAGCTAAATGTATGTATCTAGCAACTTAAAGGAGTGTATCTATCGAGTTAGAGAGATGTATCCAGCAACTTAAAGGAGTGTATCTAACAAACTAAATGTATGTATTTGCAACTTAAAGGAGTGTGTATACCAAATTTAAGATGTGTATCTAGCACTTTAAAAGGGTGTATCTAACAAAATAAAGGTATGTATCTAGCAACTTAAAATAATCTAGCTAGTTGGAGGTTTATTTTTAGAAACTTAAAGTGTATCTAGCTAGTAAGAGGCATGTATCTAGCAAATTTAACGAGTGTATCTTTGTTAACCGACTGGATACTGGGCAAATAAATATGATTCATAATTCATATTTGTGGCATAACCAACGTCTTTCAATTGATCCATTACTTCCACCACCACAACCAGACACCCTTGACGACTAACACCACGCCGCCCTCCATAACCAACCCCAAACCTGTTTCACGCACCACCAACCACGACATCAGCCTCTCACCCTCTTTGACACTCATTTCACATCCTCTAAGCAATGTTGTTCTCACGACTACCACCAAACCACTACCACAAGGCCATAATTTCGCCACCATGGCCAGAGCTCCGTCGAACATCAACCACATTACCTACAATAACAAATCTGCATAGACTCACACTAGTGATAGCTTGGTCGACGCGCCTCACAACTACCATAGATCTCAATTGTTTGAAAAAAGTGATTGAAATCATAGATATATGAAACTCAAGAAGAATTTAAAAAACAAAAAAAACCAACCCAATGATGACATTTACGGAAATCCGAGACAAATAATACATATTTTGGCCGATAATCACCATAGTGTGGTGATGGTACGAGAATCAGTCCGACGACTTGACAAGGTTCAGAGGAGAAAGAAAATGGAGAATAAACGGAGTTTCGGTGATCGCCGGCGAGTTATGACGGAGTTTCGGTGATCGCCGGCGAGTAAAAACGGAGCTCCGGCGTAGTTGGTGGCCGGTGTGTGCTGGTTGTGTTGGATGACAATATATGGCTACCGAGGTTAGGGGTTGGGTATTGGGTTTAAGGGAGAGGATATGAGATAAGGCTTTTAATATCAGCCTTTGATCTAAGGTTTGTGAAGGAGTTCGTAAGTTCGCACCGAACTATTAGTTCGTACAGGATCCTAATTCTATATATATATATATATATATATATATATATAGATTTGGGATCCCATGAGAACCTCCATGATAATGAGAACTGTAAGAACCACTCACAGCCCTTAGATCTAATAATATTAGACGCTCAAGATTAGTCAGTTAAACTAACATTTATTCACTCTTTACTCTTCCCCCTTCAAACCGTCACAATCAATTTTTCTATTATAAACTTCCCCTCTCTCTCTCTCCTCACTCTCATTCTCACTGTCACTCTCGGTTTCTCATCAAACTTCTTCTTCGTATCTTCATCCGCCATTGTTGTTATTTAAGTTTCTTCTCTTCTTCGTTCGTTCGTTCTTCTTCTCTTCGATCATCTTCTTCTTCTCAAGTTCATCATGTCTTTTACCTGCAACGATCAACCGCCATTGCTGTAATTTTGAGCATATTACTCCGCTAATTTCAATAGTTTTCTCGTTTAAGTTTAGGTAATTCCTTATTTTCTACTATTTCTTTGCTATTACTCAATTTTTACTTTTGTTGTGCTTCAAATTAGTTCAATTTCTGCTTTAGAAATGCGTTATTAAATCTGATTTCTTTTGTTTTTGTTGTTTTCAACTGTTGCATGTATGTTTAATCAAGTTTTCCTATATTCAATTTAGTATATTATCATCCGATTTCTGATTATTTTGTTTACAATCCTAACCCTAATTTTGTGTTATACGACTATTATTGACGATTCATTCTGATTTCTTTTGTTTTTTGTTGCTTTTGTTTTTTGTTGTTTTCAACTGTTGCATGTATGTTTAATTATGTTTTCCTATATTCAATTTAGTATTTTATCAATTTCTGATTATTTTGTTTGCAATCCTAACCCTAATTTTGTGTGTTATACGACTATTATTGCTGATTCATTTTCAATACAATTGATTCCTCTACGTTCGACTTAATTCTTTGTTTCTACATCCATTTGTTTTTTTTGTTGCTTTACTTCTTTTTGCTTCCTCAATATGGTACTCCTACTTACGGAATCAATGACTCTCTAGATAAGATGTAGCTTTTTAGGAGCCTATCTAACTACATATATCGTTTTCTAACTTTGCCCCTTTCAACCTAGGTCTAATATGGACAATCATTGCTTGGGGTGGGTAATCAATCTTGAGGATGAAGATAGACAACAGTTCATTCATAATTATGTAACCGCAAAAAAAGCAAGTGTTAGTTGGACATTTGAAGGTCATGAAGTTCAGGTCGATGGTAGGCGTAGTCAAGCACAAATTGGTGTTCTTGATGATCAAGATATCATGGAAACAATTTTCAGTAAAGTTGATAGTCAGTTTGACAAGGCAAACATGGCCGCTGTCTGTAAAAAATGGTTTAAACTGTTCCTTTTTCATGTTGACGCACCTTTTGTTGATGCGGCATACAGAGCCAACTTGTAAATTAATGATGTTAATGGCGTTAGGATAGTTCGTAGGGGTTCTAGAATAATTTCCCAAAGGTGTAAATGTTACCTGACACAGAATATGGCAGCTAGGTTACTATTGCATATTTACCAAGACCGAAATCCATTGCAGAGAGCACATCTTAGGGTTCTTAATGATGTCAAAGTTCGAGAAATTAATGATGCGCTCTGCGCTATGCCAGCCTTGACATTCCAAACAATATATGTAGTTGCAAGACAATTACTAGTTCGTAGAACTTTAACTTAGATTAGGTTATGTAAACTCTAGATAGCCCAAGTTTATATTTTGCAAATGTAATGTATTTGGCTTGGTTCTTTAGTCTGATGCGGTTTTAAATTTGTCTTTTTGCCAACCTTTTGTATTATGTATAATTATAATGGTTTGTAATTTGTATAATTAAGACTTATGTAATGGTTTGTACTTTGAAGTAATGTTAGAATCATTTTGCCTCAATTTCTGTCCTACTTTCTACATGATATTTGTATAGCCATATGTGTTTTTACATTCATAAAATATCTCTCAAATCAATGACAGATATGGGACGAAAAAATGTCGCACAAAAGAAAAAACCACCAGCTAAAAAACCTGTCTCAATGCATTCTTTTTATTCAACCAAACCAAAAGATGATGAAGAATTAATAGGCAAGGCATCTAATTCAAATAAGCTGTCTCAACTGATCTTATCTTTTGCATATGCATGGAATTACTTTATATGTACATTAAACAATCGTGTACATGCATAAAATATGTACAACCACGATATCGCGTACAAGTATGCTACGTAACATTGCGGCTGCTAGTGTAATCCAGCCCTACTTAAAGGTTATCATTCCCCTAGTTTTAATCCCGTCCCCTCGGAAAAGGGTTCAATCTTCCCCCTCTAGGGTGTCTTTAGGTCTCGCGGCCGTTCGAATAAGGATAAGGGAAAGGGTTTAGGGTTGGATTAGGCAGGTCAGCGAAGCGGTCTTGCCTAATCCAACCCTAAACCCTTTCCCGTCCTACTTAAAGGTTATCATTCCCCTAGTTTTAATCCCGTCCCCTCGAAAAAGGGTTCACTCTTCCCCCTCTAGGGTGTCTTTACGTCTCGTGGCCGTTCGAATAAGGATAAGGGAAATGGTTTAGGGTTGGATTAGGCGGGTCCGCGAAGCGGTCCTGCCTAATCCAACCCTAAACCCTTTCCCGTCCTACTTAAAGGTTATCATTCCCCTATATTTAATCCCTGTCCCCTCGGAAAAGGGTTACCTCTTCCCCCACTAGGGTGTCTTTAAGTCTCGCGGCCGTTCGAATAAGAATAAGGGAAAGGGTTTAGGGTTGGATTAGGCGGGTCCGCGAAGCAGTCCTTCCTAATCCAACCCTAAACCCTTTCCCGTCCTACTTAAAGGTTATCATTCCCTTAGTTTTAATGTCGTCCCCTCGGAAAAGGGTTCACTCTTCCCCCTCTAGGGTGTCTTTATGTCTTGCGGCCGTTTGAATAAGGATAAGGGAAAAGGTTTAGGGTTGGATTAGGCGGGTCCGCGAAGCGGTCCTGCCTAATCCAACCCTAAACCCTTTCCCGTCCTACTTAAAGGTCATCATTCCCCTAGTTTTAATCCCGTCCCCTCGGAAAAGGGTTCACTCTTCCCCCTCAAGGGTGTCTTTAGGTCTCGCTGCCGTTCGAATAAGGATAAGGGAAAGGGTTTAGGGTTGGATTAGGCGGGTCCGCGAAGCGGTCCTACCTAATCCAACCCTAAACCCTTTCCCGTCCTACTTAAAGGTTATCATTCCCCTTGTTTTAATCACGTCCCCTCGGAAAAGGGTTCACTCTTCCCCCTCTACGGTGTCTTTATGTCTCGCGGCCGTTCGAATAAGGATAAGGGAAAGGGTTTAGGGTTGGATTAGGCGGGTCCGCGAAGCGGTCCTGCCTAATCCAACCCTAAACCCTTACCCGTCCTACTTAAAGGTTATCATTCCCCTAGTTTTAATCCCGTCCCCTCGGAAAAGGGTCCACTCTTTCTGATGCGTGTATTTTATATAGACTTTTTAGTCCGTTTATGCACGAATTTCTATGTCATTTAGGTGATATTATGTCACTATATGCCTCTATTTGGCTACTTTGTACTTTCATTACCATTTTGTAGGTACAAGCTGCGTAGTAGCAGAAACCGAGCCAAAACAGTCCACTTTGCATGCATTTAGGAGAATGGAAGGAACGGAACAGAAGCTCTTGCATGGGAAAGCATGAGACCGCTCACAATCAAGCCAAAGTCATGACTCACATTATATGCTATGCCAGAAGTCCTCGATCGACTATACCTTTGGTCGATCGAGGAGAGTTGAAGTAAAGAAGACCTCGATCGAGCTGTTATCTGCTCGATCGAGTGGGAGCTGTAGACAAGTTGGTCGATCGAGAGAAGGATGTCTTCGATCGACTGATACTCTTGAATAAAAGCCTCGATCGAAGGGTATTTTCCCTCGATCGAGTGGAACCTATCACGGGCCTTAAGTTCGTAGACTAATTAGGGTTTAGAGTCGTGTTATGCATTATATAAGACTCTTATTTACGTCATTAGAAGGATCATCGATTACTACCATCTGCTTAGCATAAAACATTAGTTTCTGAATTTTATTAATCTTCAAGTTTACATTCGGGTTTATCGACGTGGATTTGTTCTTTACGCCGGATTGCTAAAATTGTAAACTCTTTTCTCTCTTTTATTCTTAACCTTTGTTTTAGTCTTAATTACTGTTTACCTTTCTTAATTGCTGCGTTATTATTATTCATGCTTGTTAATTACGATTATATCATGTCTAATGTCATATGTTCAATCGTCTTTATTGCTAGCATCATTAATAGCATGAGTAGCTAATTCCCTTGTATGTTAGGATGAGGAAAAATGTAGTAAAGGCATGATAGGATAGAGTATTTAAGTTAGTCTTGAATATCAGAATCAATCTTAACAATTTAATTGAGGTTAGTCGAATGAGTGCACGCAGGAGACTAGCTAGATAGTTAACCCCAACCTGGATCGAGAGATTGGAAGGGAAAGGCTTGCTTAGAATTGATAGGTGACTCCTAAGAGGACGAGAGTTAATTAGGAAAATCCCTAGGGTGGTTTGAGACCGAGAGGAGAAAACCATTGCCCTTCTCATTGATAGATTGACTGACTTAGTTGACCCGTAGGTGCCAATATTGCAGTAAACCGAATCCTAGCATATTCTTCCTTTATCTGATTTATTTCATATTAATTTCTACCTTTATTTCTCTTCCTTTAATCCTATTTAGTTTAGTTTAAAACCAATTCAAACCCCCCTAGTTTGTGACTGGCAGATTTAGATTGCAGTTAGTTATTTTCCTCCCTGTGGAGATCGACCCTACTTCCGCTATCTTCTTAGTTAGTAGACTTAGGCTTTTATTTTTGGTGTATAACGACGCGCATCAAATTTTGGCGCCGTTGCCGAGGAGGCAATTTAATTTTCTGTCTATTTATTTCTGTCTCGTCTTAAGGAATTTCTAATTCCTTAAGACTGTTCTTATTTTTCTCTCTATAGTTGTGTATGCGCAGGTCCCAAAGGCTCGAGTTAGTGGAAGCTGATCCAGAGCCTGAGAGAACCTTCTAACGCAGAAAGAGAGGGTTAGATAAGATTGTTTAGGAGGAAGACTTGAGTACTTCTGAATCCGTCTTCGTCAATTTCATTTTCGAGGAAGATTCGACTGTTGAGACTACCATACCAGCAAAGATGCCTAATATTACTATTCACTCTGAGCCCACCGCTGCATGTATACCCCAGGGATTCAAACTTACAACGGACGAAGATGGAACTTCTTTTGATCTTCGTCCGTCTTATATCAAGCTTGTTCAGCAGGACAAGTATAGGGGTGTGGCTGGGGAAGATCCGAGAAAGCATATGGAGACCTTTGCTGATTACTGCTCTTCTATTCCAGTTTCTAAAGGGGTGACACAAGACAAGATCAAGGAGGTCTTGTTTCCTTTTTCCCTTATCGACAATGCCAAAGACTGGTTGAAGAATCTGAATAGAGAAGAACTGGGCATTACTAACTGGACTACACTTGCACTGGCCTTCTACAAGAAGTACTTTCCACCACAGAAGACAAATGCTTAGAGGGGTCAGATTACAAATTTCAAGCAAACGGTTCATGAAAATCTCTATGAGTCCTGGGATCGATTTAAGACGCTTGTGAGGTCTGTTCCTCACCATGGGTTCGAACAGTGGTTTCTATGTAACCAGTTCTACAACGGGTTATATGATGATCATCGAGCTATTCTAGATGCCGCATCGAATGAGAGATTCCAGAAGGAGATAGATGATGATAAGGGTTGGAAATTGATAGAGGAGATGGCAACCCATTGTGCTGAATATGGTAATCCGCGAAGTGGTACACGGACAGTAGCTAGTGTTGATTCTGACGGTCTGGATGCTAAACTTGATAAACTGAATGCCAGACTTGACAAATGGGAAAAACAGGCTGCAGATAACCAGCAGACGGTTCATTTGCTGCAGCGAGATGAAGCGATTACTTGTGAAAGGTGTGGCGAAACAGGTCACACGGCTGTAGATTGTTTTGCAAAAAAGGAGCAAGTTTGTTCCTTTCAACAATACCGTCAAGGGGGTGGGTATTATAATCAAGGGAATATCCATCCAAATTTGAGATGGACAAGCCAGAATGTCCTAAATCCTACTCCTCCACCACAGCAGCCGACGTATCAACCGCCGCACAAGCAAGGATTCCAAAAAATCCAGTCTTCACAGCAAGCTAGTTCCTCATCTGGAGGAATTTCATAAGTTGGGGAGCTAAACTCGATGATACAAGCTTTAGCTATCCAATTGAGCAAATCTGATCAACCAACGAATGCTACCATTAAGCTTTTGGAGTCACAGATTCCTCAATTGGCGGGAGCTAGATCGACTACGCAACCTGGCCAGTTACCGTCTCAGACCGATAAGAACAAGGAGACGCTGAACATGATCACTCTGCGAAGCGGTCTCGCTTATGACAGTCCTGCTGGTACAGTTGCTGATATCTCTGGTGCGCATCCCAATGTTGCGAAGGCTGATGCTGATATTGTAATCGATCGAGGAGTTTTCTCTAGTCGATCGAATGAATTGAAGGAAAAATTACTCGATCGAGAGGTTATTGCTGGTCGATCGAATGAATCAGAAAGATAGTTGGTCGATCGAGAGGATTCCGTTGCTCGATCGAGTATTGTGACTGATGAAGCTGTTCGATCGAGCAGTTTGAGTTCTAATAATGATCGATCGAGTGACATTGATACTCGATCGATGGGTCCTAACGAGCGAGAAGCTTGATCGAAGGGGATAAGCAAGCGGATGATCAACAATGCGATTGTCAAGGATATGCAACGTGGATCACCTGACATTCCAGTTTCGTTTCCTGGTCGGTTGAAGAAGGCTAAGGTCGAGAAGGAATTTGCTCGGTTCGCTGACATTGTACGCGATCTTAAGGTGAATTTTCCTTTTGCAGATCTTTTATTAAAGGTACCCTCTTACTTGAAATTTATGCGTGAAATTCTTTTACGTAAGAGGTCAGTCGATACTGTAGAGACTGTAGCTTTGACTGAGGAACGCTCCGCGTTCCTCCAGAACAAGTGCCCACCTAAACTGTCCGACCCAGGTAGCTTTTCCATACCGTGTCATATAGGTACCTATCTTATAGATAACGCGTTATGTGATCTAGGAGCTAGTGTTAGCGTCTTACCTTTGTCTTTAGCCAAACGGTTAGGCTTTACCAAGCATCAGTGTACCAACATGACAGTGCAAATGGCAGATAGGACCTTGTCCCGACCTTTAGGAGTCATAGAGGATGTTCCTGTGCAAATAGGGAGATTCTTTATCCCGGTCGACTTCATAGTATTGGACATACCTGAGGATTCTCACACTCCCATCATTTTGGGAAGACCGTTCTTGCATACTGCGCAAGCGGTTATTGATGTCGGGTTACGGACATTGACTTTTCAGATAGGTGGGGAGAACCTAGTTTTCACTCAGTCTCATGCTAGTAAAGGTCCCATGCTTGTTTCACCATGTCACGCGCTTCCCTTAGCTGATATTACACCTGATTTGTTTACACATGACAAAACTTTGGTTCCTATCGAGCCTATAGCTCCTGTCTGTGATATTCCTATTGCTACCGTAACACCTCCACCCCAGCTTGGGAACGAATTGGAGGAACGTGCCGTTGTGTGTTCCCTTACAGGTAGTAGCTCGGTAGCATTGGAGCGGAAGAAGGGAGAGCCATGTTCGCGTGATGACATTAAGAAGAAGTCCAAGAAGGACAAAGGAGTTCGCACATACTCGAGCGATTCAGAAGTGGAGCTAGACTCCAAGAAATTATCGTATGTGTGGAAAAAGAAGTCGGAAATTACCGCAGCTGAGGGTAATTCCGCAAGTCAAAGGCCCGAGGGTGGCCTTGCCACAGAACTGATTGGTTATTAGCCGGGTTTGCAACCCCGTGCAATTTGTAAATAACAATCTTTTGCGTTTTCATTAGACAATTAGACTATTTACTTAGATTAGACTATTACGTTATAATCCATAGTTTAGATAAACAATTGCTTTTCCTGTTAGACAATTTTTGGTATTTTTCTGGGTATCGTTTTGTATCGTTTTTGCAGGAAAAGAAGCGGAAATCAATTGCTAAAAGTCGAAGGCTGCGCAAATTGGAAAACTAGTTGATCGAGTAAACTGAGGGTCATCAAAAGAAAATCACTCGATCGAGTAAATCAGATCTACTCGATCGAGCGGTCCTGCCTGACAAAAGTCCTCGATCGAGTAGAATTTCTACTCGATCGAGCAAAGTAACCTACCTTTATAAGAGAAGTCTTCGATCCCCTTTCAAATTACTCGATCCCAATTCCCCTTTGTTCTTCTTCTTTCAATTTTTCTGCATAATCTTACCTGACATTCGTGTTAATATCCAAATTAATTACTAATTAGTTGGCAGCTAGGAGACTGCTGGGAGGAGGTGATGTTAGCTCCCCAGTTTGATGCTGGTTTGCGGAAGCTGTTGTTTTGTGAGTTTTTTCTGTTCATTATCTTTCCGTTCTTTGTATATATTTCATTCATTAGGAACATGAATTAGGTTGTGTTTCCCTTTCCCTTATATACTGTTGTGCTATAGCTAATGAGGACATTGTCTGTTTTGGTTTGGGGAGGTGTTTTGCATCCTTTTGCGTCTGCATTTGCATTTGTATTGTATTCACGTTTACAATTCATGCTAATTAGAAACATTTGAAAAAAATCAAAAATATCACGTTTATTTTTGCATATAGTCGAGTCGGATTGGAGTCTTGTTCATGATGAAATTGCACTACAAGTCTATTTAATGCTATTCCTTGCACCATTCTTGACTTACTTAGTAAAATCGAAGTAGTGAACTTTTGAATTTTGTCTTGGAATTTAAATTTGATTATTAGACTTGACTCAACATTTTGGCAAACTACTTATATATTCTCAGTTTTAGAGCCTATAACTGGTGACATCTTTGACCAGTTCATATAGGAATGAGAGTAGTTACTCCCCACATCTCGTGTCATTTGCTTGTATATGAACTTTAATTTCTTATTGCCTGCACGCATTGGGTTTGTGGTCGGTATTACGTGTTTTGAGAATATTTGCATCTCCCTTTTCCTCATTTTATCCCATTAACTCCACATAAAGCCATATCTGCATGTTGCCCTTAACTACATTCTAAACTGAGCCTACCTTTGCCGAGCTAGTTTAGTAGTCGAGGTATATATTACCGTTGTGTCAGTTTTTGGCTCGCTTTCATTGATTGGAGTGGGTATTTGCGAGAAAAAAGAAGAGAATTGAGTAATTGTGCCTCAATCGAGCAACCTTTAGCTTGATCGAGCAGATATTGTTGTAAGTTGCCTCGATCGAGTGACATATTCCACTCGATCGAGGGGTTTTTCCCTGAATCAGCCAAGAAAGAAAAAAAAAAGAAAAGAAAGAAAATGAAAAAAATGAAAAAGTATAATGAGAAAAAATAATTGGCTGAAGTTTTTGTTATCTACACCTCCTATGCTTATTATTATTTGTCGAGGTGCTTTATGGGATCTGTGATGTATATGACTAGTTATGTTAAGGCATCGAGCTTAGTTTTTGATACTTGGAAGAATGAAACGAGTTCTATTACGGTCTTGTTAGGAACTAGCTTGGCTATTTACCATCACATTTTCATTAATTGTTTTGCCCCTCTTACCAATTAGCCTCACATATCCATATTTTTGTAAATGTTCGGCACGTGATAGTCCTTGAACGGTGGTTATGCGTGTGTACGGTGCTTGAATCATCTTTCATATTAGTTAGCAATGCATGTTGTGTCGGTCGTAGTCTCGGTGAGTGACTATATTTTCTTCTCTCTTTCTTATACATATTTACTTACCATTTGCTTGTTGAGAGAAGAGTGACCCGTGAGAGTCCGAATTTGGTTGAGTCTTGCAGGGTCGAAAGTCTAATTTATTTCCAAGATTGTATAAATTCGTTCACTTTCGTATTAAGCTTTGTAGCGATTGAATGAGTGCATTGAACGGTTTAGCATTGACTTGTAGCTAGCTCTGAGACTTACTCCATTCCCCTAGGTTCATTTAGTTCCATATATCTGCATTTAGTTTGCTTGAGGACAATCAAAGGTTTGGTTTGGGAAAGTTTGATGCGTGTATTTTATATAGACTTTTTAGTCCATTTATGCACGCATTTCTATGTCATTTAAGTGATATTATGTCACTATATGCCCCTATTTGGCTACTTTGTACTTTCATTACCATTTTGTAGGTACAAGCTGCGTAGTAGCAGAAACCGAGCCAAAACAGTCCACTTTGCATGCATTTAGGAGAATGGAAGGAACGGAACAGAAGCTCTTGCATGGGAAAGCATGAGACCGCTCACAATCAAGCCAAAGTCATGACTCACATTATATGCTATGCCAGAAGTCCTCGATCGACTATACCTTTGGTCGATCGAGGAGAGTTGAAGTAAAGAAGACCTCGATCGAGCTGTTATCTGCTCGATCGAGTGGGAGCTGTAGACAAGTTGGTCGATCGAGAGAAGGATGTCTTCGATCGACTGATATTCTTGAATAAAAGCCTCGATCGAAGGGTATTTTCCCTCGATCGAGTGGAACCTATCACGGGCCTTAAGTCCGTAGACTAATTAGGGTTTAGAGTCGTGTTATGCATTATATAAGACTCTTATTTACGTCATTAGAAGGATCATCGATTACTACCATCTGCTTAGCATAAAACATTAGTTTCTGAATTTTATTAATCTTCAAGTTTACATTCGGGTTTATCGACGTGGATTTAATCTTTACGCCGGATTGCTAAAATTGTAAACTCTTTTCTCTCTTTTATTCTTAACCTTTGTTTTAGTCTTAATTACTGTTTACCTTTCTTAATTGCTGCGTTATTATTGTTCATGCTTGTTAATTACGATTATATCATGTCTAATGTCATATGTTCAATCGTCTTTATTGCTAGCATCATTAATAGCATGAGTAGCTAATTCCCTTGTATGTTAGGATGAGGAAAACTGTAGTAAAGGCATGATAGGATAGAGTATTTTTGTTAGTCTTGAATATGAGAATCAATCTTAGCAATTTAATTGAGGTTAGTCGAATGAGTGCACGCAGGAGACTAGATAGATAGTTAACCCCGACCTGGATCGAGAGATTGGAAGGGAAAGGCTTGCTTAGAATTGATAGGTGACTCCTAAGAGGACGAGAGTTAATTAGGAAAATCCCTAGGGTGGTTTGAGACCGAGAGGAGAAAACCGTTGCCCTTCTCATTGATATATTGACTGACTTAGTTTACCCGTAGGTGCCGATATTGCAGTAGACCGAATCCTAGCATATTCTTCCTTTATCTTATTTATTTCATATTAATTTCTACCTTTATTTCTCTTCCTTTAATCTTATTTAGTTTAGTTTAAAACCAATTCAAACCCCCCCTAGTTTGTGACTGGAATATTTAGATTGCAGTTAGTTATTTTCCTCCCTGTGGAGATCGACCCTACTTCCGCTATCTTCTTAGTTAGTAGACTTAGGCTATCTTCCGCTATCTTTTTGGTGTCTTTAGGTCTCGCGGCCGTTCGAATAAGGATAAGGGAAAGGGTTTAAGGTTGGATTAGGCGGGTCCGCGTAGCGGTCTTGCCTAATCCAACCCTAAACCCTTTCCCGTCCTAAACCCTTTCCGCGAAGCGGTCTAGCCTCTTACATGCATCAAAAACCAACATATGTGCATTAAATTACCGTGTACATGCATGAAAAGGCAATATATGTGCATTAAACATTCTCATACCTGCATACAATTTGTGAATGATTAGACCATCTACGTTATACATTTTCATCAATTTGTAACATTATTTTATTAATGATGAAGCTAATAACTGTTCTTAAATTTTACCAGATAATATGGAAAAGGAAACTCCTACAGCCAAAAAAGTTGTGCAATGTCGAAGGAGTACTCGTAAGAAGCCTAATGATAAAGGCGAAGATGCAAGTCCAAGTAAGAAGCAACCTAACAAAAAAAGCAATATATGTGCATTAAACTACCGTTTCCCGTTCTAATTTTACGATACCACTCCCCTTATGTTAATCCTGTTCGATATAGTTTGGCTAAAAAATAATAGTAAATGATGGCAATAGGCATCTAGCCTCTTACATGCATTAAAAACCAACATATGTGCATTAAACTACCGTGTACATGCATGAAAAAGTAATATATGTGCATTAAACATTCTCATACCTGCATACAATTTGTGAATGATTAGACCATCTAGGATATACATTTTCATCAATTTGTAACATTATGTTATTAATTATGAAGCTTATAACTGTTCTTAAATTTTACCAGATAATATGGAAAAGGAAACTCCTATAGCCGAAAAAAATGTTCAATGTCGAAGGAGTCCTCGTAAGAAGCCTAATGATAAAGGCGAAGATGCAAGTCCAAGTAAGAAGCAACCTAACAAAAAAAGCAATATATGTGCATTAAACTACCGTTTCCCGTTCTAATTTTACAATATCACTCCCCTAGTGTTAATCCTGTTCGATATAGTTTGGCTTAAAAATAATAGTAAATGATGGCAATAGGCATCTAGCCTCTTACATGCATCAAAAACCAACATATATGCATTAAACGACCGTATATATGCATGAAACAGCAATATATGTGCATTAAACACTCTCATACCTACATACAATTTGTGAATGATTAGACCATCTAGGTTATACATTTTCATCAATTTGTAACATTCTGTTATTAATTATGAAGCTAATACCTGTTCTTAAATTTTACCAAGTAATATGGAAAAGGAAACTCCTACAGCAGAAGAAGTTGTGCAATGACGAAGGAGTTCTCGTAAGAAGCCTAATGATAAAGGCGAAGAGACAAGTGCAAGTAAGAAGCAACCTAACAAAAAAAGGAAGCCTAATGACGAAGGTGAAAGAACCTCAAGTGTAAATAAAGCTACGAAAAGAAGGAAACGTAATAATGACTATAAGACTCTACTTACGAGGATGAGTCCTTCAATGATAACTAATCTGTTCAAGTTGAACCCATCTGAGAAGCAAATTGAAGCCATTCAGAGCATTGGTTATGGGGGTTTGCTCAAGCTTCAAACAAAAGAAATCAATTGTCATTTAGCATGATGGATTGTAGAGTCATTCAATCCTTTTGATTGTTCGTTGATGAATGGGAAATTGGATATAACAGATGAGGATGTCTACTTGGTAACTGGAATTCCGATGGGTCCATTAGAAATCGTTCAAGTTGGGAGGTACTCCAAAGAGGAGGCTTATTTAGAGGCTGTCAAGAGATTTAAAGGGCAGTTTAGCACCTCAAATATTACCAAAAAGCTTGTACTAGAGAAGATGATGGAGCAGCGGGATGGTGGAGACGATTTAAAGAGAAACTTTCTTTTGTATATCGTTTCAACTCTATTGATGGGTGTGATTGGTGATGCTCCTAACACTCGCATATTAAGTTGCTTGGGTGATCTGTCCGATGTTCCTAATTTTAATTGGTGCAAATTTGCAAGGGATCAAATGATGGACAATGTTATTTCATGGAAATAGGCAGTGGTTAGTGATCCTAATACGTACTTTAAGGGACCTATTCTGATTTTTACCTTTATCTACTTGGATAGAGTAGTTTTTAAATCCCGAACGGTATCTCGATCTTTCCCTTTGTTGGCTAATTGGTCTGACAAAAAGATCAGAGAGAGGGTGAAGTTGGAGAAACACGAGGGGAAGGGTTTCGGAAAGGGGCGCGTAGTAGACAGATTTGTTTATCATTGTGAAACTGTCCATGAAACGGAGGAGAAACACGGGCCTGATAATGCAACAAAAGATAAGGTTGACGGTAATGAAGAAGGTTGTCCCCTTGAAGAGAAAAAACAAATGCGTTAATATTTTAGCGGGGTCTGCTATTCATTTTGCAGACAGTTATGATGCATTATCCAAGGCAATTTGGCAAGCTAAATCAAAGGTTCCCAGTTTAGTCGCCGTTTCCCAAATGCAATCTTTGGCTGATTCGTTGTTTGAAGGGTTCTCGATGTCTCAGCAGAGTAGAGAATCTGAGAGGGAGGGGGATAAGGAGGGTGCTGCTGGCGTGGGTGGTTCTGCAAGTGGTGATAAAGTGGAGCTAGATCAGAGGATGGAGGAGGATAAAGTTCAGCAAGACAAAGAGAAAGTTGAACCTGAAACGGAGGAGGAGAAGAAGAAAAAGGATGAGGTATATGGGGATGATGATTTTCCTGATAGCCCCTCTGTCTTAGCTGAACTAGAAAGTGTTCTTAATAATGCCTATAACCATGTTGGTAAGGTGTTTAAAGAGCATGGTGATCATCTTGGCAAAGAAAAGATGGACAAAGATCTTATGGAAGGACCATCTTTTAGTCTTTTTACTGGTGATGACGCGCCATACACATCTCAAGAGTTCCGTGACTCACTGAAGTTTCATTATTTTAAGGCTCCTCATGCGGGCGTTCCCCATGCAAGCACGTCAGCTACACCTTTCATTTCATCCCCTGTAGTAGTTCAGTGCCCTGTATCGCCAATAGTTATCCCGTCCCAACCATCGCCAATAATTATCCCGTCCCAACCATCACCAATAGTTATCTCGTCTCAACTGTCATTGGATCAATCGTCAATTATGCCTTCTTCTCCCCTTGTACAAGTGTCCCCAATTGCCCCCTCAAAACTTGCCATGGAGACCCGGCAACCTAAGAGGGTGCTGTCAAAGAGGAATGTTGAGGTAGCTAATGTTTACCGTTCACCTTTCTTCATACGAAACGTGGATGTGTTGCATGACTTGAGTCAGTCTGAGAAAGAGATTGGAGACTATGCATTTGCATATGACTTATTCGATAAATGTATTATATTTTCTATTTATCACACTATTGTTTCCTTTTTTATACATGTTTAGCGAGGTTCTGTTCAGCCATACGGGCAAGAGTCTTACACGACGTGATTTAAAGACCTTGTTACTTGGTAGTAAAGTTCACAGCAATGTCATCAGTTTGTGGTGTGATTATCTGAATGACCAAAACAGATTAAGATCTCGTACATCCCGTTGCCGTCTATTTTTCACCGAAGAAACTGATGTAGGTTTTTTATTTAATTTTGTTAGCGTCAGTTATCAAATTGTAGCTTTTGTATTCTCTAATACATCACCTAATTAAATCTACAGATTAACTCATTGGACGTCAACTTTGAAGAAGTGAAGTTGGTAATTCCTTGAAGATTTAAATTTTTTTAAAATGTTGCTAATTAATAATATAAATAGTTCTTAGCTAATAGCCTTTTTATTTTTATTATATTGCAGGTTTTTACTCCTATTGTGGCACCCACGCCACTTCTTTTTTGTTTCCATGTTGAGAATAGCTTGTACAAAGTTATACACCCAATGGATGCGAAGCAAACTGATTATTCAGTCCATGTTAAAGATGTGGTATGTCTTCATACGCTTTTGCAATAAGCTTGTTAAATGGCTGATTTAGGTCTACTTTTAAAATAAATTATTTACTTGGCATTGTCTTTCGCTTATCAGACGAAATTGTTGATTTCAAAGCTTAGTAACAAGATTTCAAAGCTGAATGCTGCATGGTTTTTAATAGCCAAACTGTATGTTCCGAATTCAACCTTTGATGTTGAGTGTGATACTGGAATCTACATTATGCGTCATATGGAGACGTACAATGGGACTAAGTTAGGCTATAGTTCAAAGCTGCTAAAGGACGTAAGTCTCTATTACTGAAGTCTAATTTTAAGTTAGTGTTTCTATTTATCTCGCTTACGCGTAATATTTAGATCAATTCAGATGAATGTTTATTAGGAAGCATTTTTTAAAACATAATTATTTTTTTTGCATTTATATGTTTTGAGTGGATCTAATTACAATATTTGCGTTATTAGTGATGTTGTTGTTGCAACGCAATGGTTGGAAGTTACCCAAGAAGCAATGCAGACTTTGCTACGAGGGAGTTGGGTGATGGATATGGTTATTGATCTTGTTGGTCTTCGTACAACACTCGAAAAACCAGGTGTTGTGTACTTTCCGACAATAATGAAGGTATGTATTCATATTCCTTAGAAACTACTAATGATTGTTCTTGGAATTACCAAGATTTTTGACAAAGGCTCGCTCGCACCTTTCAGGATGTTGTTCCTAAAGACGGTTTTCGAAGCCAATACATTAAGCTTGACTATTTGCCCCAAAATTTAGCCAAAGCCCAACTGGTAAATAAATAATTATCACTGATTGTGTATCATGACGGTTTTTATTGTATCAATTTCATTTCCGCATGTTTATAAATATTTCAGGCGTTCTTTCCTTTCTGCGTGCTCAAAGAACATTGGTTTGCTTGTGTTTCAGACTTTCATAAAAGGAATAATTTCATACTTGACTCCAGATTGCCACGGCGCCCTGATGCTAGACGTACATTTTTGGTTGATACGGTATGATTTTATGCCTAACTCGCTGAATGATCATGTGCTAGTGTGTTGGATTGACCTGATATTTTTTTAAATCGCCTATGTCAAAACAATTATGATTAGCGTAAACCAGTACTCGAAATATAAAATATGACCATCTCGTCTAGACAAGCGAAAAACAGTTCTCAAAATTGGTTCAGAATTAGGTAACTTGATGAATAATAATTGGAAAGCAAATTAAGCTACTTGTCATCGGTCGTCTTTTCTAAAAAAAAAACTATGATTGTCTAAAAGACTAATATTAATATGGGACAAAGCCCAAATTGAAATAAGCACAAATTAAGTACTTTAAGTTTTCCCTACATCATTTCATCAAATTTTTCAAGTTCCTTAATAATTGACGTATGAGTGCATTAAAAAATAGTTTATGTGCATGAAACAACCTTGTACATGCATGAAATATGTTATCTTTGGGACCTGGCCTGTGTCAAAACAATTATGAATTTTCATTCTAAATATGACCATCATGTCTCGACAAGCGGAAACCAGGACTCAAAACTAACCCTAAATTATGACTGGCCCAATACTAATACTCTCATCGTCAAGCGCGTGCATTGCTGCGAAGTCAACAATCTCAGCCCCATCACTTCATAATCCCTGCCGCCCCACCACCTTCTCTATTCATGCCATCAATCCAAACATCTTCGTGGCACAAATCAAATAGTCAAACAGTTTGTGTATTAATATAGCCCAAGCTTCATCAATTAATCCCTTTTAGTTAATTGTTCCCTACATAAACTAATCCTATTTCTCAAGTTCCTCAAATAATTGCCTTTTACATGCATTAAAAATTAGTCTATGTGCAAGAAAAAACCTCCTACGTGCATGAAATACGTAATATTCGAGTCCAAACATGGTCATAGGATGTGCCAAAATTAAAACAAGCTAAGTTCACATGAATAAGAGGACCATTTTTCAAGTGGACTTTAGTGAGTCCATTCTCAAGTGATTTTTGAAGGCTTCACAAGTCGAAATTCTATAAAATAAAAAAGTTCAACAATAAAAGTTCAAATAAAAAGTCCAAATACAAAATTTCAAATAAAAAAGTCCTAAAATAGTTATACATGCTACTGTCAAATAAAAAAAATCTTCAAGTATGCTTCTCAAATGATATTCTTCAAGTTCTTCAAGTATGCTTCTCAAATGATATTCTTCAAGTATGGTCCAACAGTGCAAGTCCCCTGCTTAACTGCACAAGTCCAAACATTGTTTCATTAATCAAATTTGCAAAACTACCAAGCGACACAAGTATAGTTTCAGGAGAGATAAAAAAAACTGGAGGGAAAACATGTGCTAATAATAGAAAACTTACGCTAATATAAGAGAAAACTTACTCTACTCATCGTCGGTGGTCTTTTTGTCACAATTCCTACTGTCATGGTTCACCATCTCCCCACAAGCCTTGCATCTTCTTAGCGGTCTCTTGCTTACTTCCCCAGCCTTTTCTCTTTGCGAGATCAATCGTTTCCCGGATCCTTTGTTTTTGCATTGTCTTGGAGGCAAAACTTTAATTTCACTAGTAAGACTTGTTCCCAAAAGCATTCCAATTTCACCATTCTTGTCCATTTTCTTTCCAATACCACTATTACCACTATCAGCAATGACACTTGTTACCGCAAGTACCCTTTCTTTGAACCCACGTAGCATGCCCAGCAACTCATCACAATAAACAGGACTTTGTTCAACTACTGACACGCAAGTGAACAATTCTGACCACAATTCACTGACTTTGTTTTTCTGTACCTCCACTGATCTACAATCAGTGAGCAACTGCCCATCAGAACTGAATATGGGCTTGCAGGTTGCTAGTTTGCTCCACCTATTAATTAAATATTCACTTGGAACTTTCTTAAACCCTCGTTCTCTAAGGACACACAGAGCATGTCTACAGAGTATTCCATGCCTTTCAAACTTCTTGCAAGTGCACACAATTTTTGATTCATCCGTCTTTAACCCAACCACATACACTTTATCCCTTTCTCGATCTATGATAGAGATGTATTGAATTGCATGTTCCGGATCTTTTTGTATATCCTCAACACCACATGAAAAGCATGCTGCTTTTAATTCCTCCTGAAACTCAAAGAAAATTTTTGGAGTGTAGAATTCTGCTGCATGCTTTTCTATGGCTAGTGGAGTACACAACGAAGGGGACGAGTTCTTTGATTGTGCAATCAGTTTCGATTGAGTCCATGTTTGTGAATCCATTGCACTCTCAAATCTCATCCAAAACTCAACAAGGGTCAAATTTGGATTAGTGAAGTTGCTAAAGAAATTATTTTCTGACTCCGACCTAGAGGTTGTTCTCATCAGACCTCCTAAAAACAAGTCACGAAAGTAAGCTGGAACCCACAACTTTCTCATACCATACTTCTCCATAAGCCACCCATTATCTGACAACCCATGAGATTCCACAATTGTATTCCACCTTTCCTCAAATTCATTCGGCTCCACATCTTCACCCCAAACACATGAGTTTATCTCTTTCAGAAAGCTAGTTTCTTTACATATTGTATGCCCTGCCTTCTCAGGCAACTTCTTCAATATGTGCCACATGCAATATCTATGTTGCACCTTATCTTTAAAGACTATCTTCATTCCTTCTTCTATCCCCCCGTCTTCATCAGTTATCATACAAACTGGATGACGACCCCCCACAGCTTCTAGGAAGTTCGTAAATAACCAACGAAATGACTCCTTCCCCTCATTAATAAGAAGTCCTGCCCCAAAGGTAACACACCTCTTATGATGATGCACCCCAATGAAAAGGGCAAAGATCATTCTATAATTATTTTTCCTAAAGGTAGTGTCAAAGGATGTCATGTCCCCAAATAACAAATAATTTTTTATACTAATAGGGTCAGCCCAAAAAATATGTGACAATCTACCTTTAGAGTCTACCTCAATATCGAAGTAAAACGACGGACACATGTGTTTTATTTTCATAAAATGCTCAATGAGCATTTGAGCATCACCTTCTGCTAAATACTTTTCTATATCTCTTGAATAATTTTTAAAGTCTTCCAATGACGCACCCACATTCTTATAACCTATAACGTACTCCTTAAACATTCTAAGGGTCCTAACTGGTCCTTGGTTGACTTTTGCGTTGTCAACTATGAATTTTTTATGAACTATATTCAATTCTCTCGTTTGCGTCAAATGTACCATTGTTAATGGTGTTTGTGGCATATGATTATGACCTTCAACAAAAGCATATATTTGGTATTGACCACTAGGAATTCGCTTAAAGTTAACCCTAGCAGGACACGAAATCCTAGTTCTTTGCCTCCGTTGTTTTGTTCCTTTTGCTTCACATTCTCCAGCCTTATTACACAAACATGCTTTATGCGTGACAACATCCTTAGAAACTTTTTGTGATCCTAATGTAGACACAAAGCCACATTCTTTTGCATATGCTTCATAAAACCTAATACCAAGTTCAAGCTTATCAAATACCATACCAATACTAGGCTTAAGATGGATAGGACAATCAAAACTATGATTCATGTTGCTTGAAGAACCTTCTGCCTCCTGTTCATCTACTACTTCCTTTACTACGTTGTCTGCATATGTGATGAAATAAAGTAGAATTAAAAAGATGAGGGATACATAAGAAGATGAATTACAGATATACAACACATGTATAGCTCAGTTTTCTTAACACTTGACTTATAGGTGCATGGAAAAACGACACATGTGCATGAAAAAACCCAGTACATGCATGAAATATGAAAAAACTAATGAGGTAGAACAAAAATGTACCTTAAATAACATCAGAAGTCACAGGTACAGGAACCTCAACTGCAATTGCAGATATTTCAGATACGGATTGAGATGCATTAGCTTCTACAATCACTACTTGACTTGTAATTACATTTGAAGAAGTATATGATACAATGTCACTCACATTCCTACAACAAGAAACATCAAAAATTAAATAATGAACGATTTTGATGCATATCAGAAAATTACTACATTGATAAAACCCAGATTCAAACTAAAACAATAATCACGAATTTAGGAAAAAAGAGTTAATAATAAATCAGGGAAAATAAATTAAAATTAAAATTGCTCAGGAATTGGAAGATTAATCTCACAGATTACAAGCAATCTCTGAAGTCTGACATGTGAATATTTTCTCAATTCATTAATGCAAATTTTGTTGGAGTAGGTGTCCTCCACAAAAGTGCGCCACATAATAAATCTTATTATGGAATATAATTGGGATATTTATTGACTATATATATGATTAGTCAGTTGATTAACGTAAATCAATAACGGTTGGCTGACTAGAGTTTGACGTTATTGTCGTTTGACGGTGGTGATCAACTGATCCCTTTCGGTCACACCTAAAGGATGAAATCCAAATAGTAACTAAATATTTGTATACGATACAGTTAATTAGTACATTACATATATTCGATATGTACGAGAGTTAATTATTAGAAAATGAGTTAAGAACTCAAATTCGATTAAGCTTATTTTTTAATTATGCGATAATTGACTAATAAATTTATATCTTATTTTAATACGATTAAATAAGATTTAACTTAGTAATTAATCGTTAAATTACTAAATTAGTTGAGGTTTTGAGATAGAGGTAATTAGTTAATTATATTTACAAGGAGTTGTAAAATAAATTAACTAAGCATTGTGGGACCCATTATATATTGATATAATGGGAAAATATTACTTAAAATGTTAAGTACATATTATTTATTTAATTGAGTCATATAATTGTTATATGATCAAATTAACACTTAATTATACAAGATAATTAACCATATGATCAATAAGTATTTGTAAGACAAATATCAAAAATCAAAATGGACCAAACTAAGGCCATTGTGGCCGGTTGGGCTAAAGTTACATGGTGATGATTTTGTTCTTATTTTTACTCTTTAGTTACTTTATGAAAGTGACATAACAAGTAGTAAACAATCATCACTTGTTCTACAACACTCCACTCTAATGCATGTGATCATATTATGCAAAATAAGAGTCCTTATTTGGACAATTTGGACCGGCCAAATGGCCTATAAAATGAGCACTTGTGTTCATTTTATACTTACTTCATTTTGTGCTTTGTTTCCTTACTTCTCTAAAAACCTCATATTCTTACTAAAACTCTCAAACACTAATATTTACTAAGTATTACAAGTGTAGTAATATAGTCATAATATTAGTAGAATAATATCTATCTTATTATCTAGTTAATAATAAGGGTAGATTATTTGGGTTAATCTTGGTGCAACTTAGAGGAGATCTTCTATTTTGGGGATTATTTGTATTCATCCATATTATTAGCTCAAGCACAACAAGAAGGAGTTCTTGTTGTGCCCTTATATTTTCCATATCAATGTGAGGAAATTTCTTCTCTTATATAAATGTCTTTATATTTGCATGCATGTTACATAGATCATTAAATACTAAATTAACAAGTAATTTAGCAACTAATTAGAGGAGTCTAATTAAGGTCTATGGACTTTCAAATTTTACTCAACAAAAAAATAGATTTCATCATAGAAAAAAAGACAGGTAAAATTACTACATTGATAAAACCCAGATTTTGATGCACCTAATACAAATTAGATGCACATAATTATCATAATTATCTACAGATTTTGATAAAACCCAGATTTCAACAAATTTAGGTAATTTATCAAAATCAACAACCATAATTTTTCAATTGACCCAATATAATTCACCAAACCCTAGTTTCACAAACATAATAATAATTACCAGTTTAGCCCAATAATAAAACCATGAATTCAACTAATTTAATAAAAAAAACTAAAAAAGTTATAATTAGATAACAATATAAACCCTAATTTCACAAAATTTAATCATCAATTTCGAATGTTTACCTCGAGTTAACAGTATCCATGGATGGAGAAGCTTTTAACAGTTTAATCGTCGAAGTGCTTGATCGTCGAAGTGTTTGTTCGTCCTTTATGTGACGATCAAACGGGAGAGAGAAGGGTTTGGGGGTGGGAGCGAGAAAGAATGGGCGTTAGATGAACTGATGTCGAAGAGAGAGAAAGAATTATGAGTGAGAAAGAAATTTTGGAAAATGAATGAGATTGAAAGGTTTGGGGGCGGGAGCGAGAAAACTGGAGGTGTTTGGTTAGTTAATCTGAGCTGTCTATATTATAAGATCTAAGGGCTGTAAATGGTTCTCACAGTTCTCATTATACTAGTAGTTCTCACCGGATCCTGACCCTTTATATGGGATCCCATGAGAACCTCCATGATAATGAGAACTGTGAGAACCACTCACAGCCCTTAGATCTAATAATATTAGACGCTCAAGATTAGTCAGTTACACTCTCATTTATTCACTCTTCCCCCTTTAAACCGTCACAATCAATTTTCCAATTATAAACTTCCCCTCTCTCCCTCTCTTCTCACTCTCATTTTCACTGTCACTCTCGCTTTCTCTTCAAACAACTTCTTCTTCCTTTGATCATGGAATGATCATCCGCCATTGTTGTTATTTAAGCTTCTTCTCTTCTTCGTTCGTTCTTCTTCACTCCACCAATTTCAAAACTTTATCTCTTCGATCATCTTCTTCTTCTCAAGTTCATCATGTCTTTTTCCTGCAACGATCAACCGCCATTGCTGTACATTTGAGCATATTACTCCGCCAATTTCAATAGTTTTCTCGTTTAAGTTTAGGTAATTCCTTATTTTCTACTCTGTCTTTGCTATTACTCAATTTTTACTTTTGTTGTGCTTCAAATTAGTTCAATTTATGCTTTAGAAATGCGTGATTACATCTGATTTCTTTTGTTTTTGTTGTTTTCAACTGTTGCATGTATGTTTAATCAAGTTTTCCTATATTCAATTTAGTATTTTATCATCTGATTTCTGATTATTTTGTTTACAATCCTAACCCTAATTTTGTGTTATACGACTATTATTGATGATTCATTCTGATTTCTTTTGTTTTTTGTTTTTTGTTGCTTTTGTTTTTTGTTGTTTTCAACTGTTGCATGTATGTTTAATTACGTTTTCCTATATTCAATTTAGTATTTTATCAATTTCTGATTATTTTGTTTGCAATCCTAACCCTAATTTTGTGTTATACGACTATTATTGCTGATTCATTTTCAATACAATTGATTCCTCTACGTTCGACTTAATTCTTTGTTTCTACATCCATTTGTTTATTTTGTTGCTTTACTTCTTTTTGCTTCCTCAATATGGTACTCCTAATTACAGAATCAATGACTCTCTAGATAAGATGTAGCTTTTTAGGAGCCTATCTAACTACGTATATCGTTTTCTAACTTTGCCCCTTTCAACCTAGGTCTAATATGGACAATCATTGCTTGGGGTGGGTAATCAATCTTGAGGATGAAGATAGACAACAATTCATTCATAATTATGTAACCTCAAAAAAAGCAAGTGTTAGTTGGACATTTGAAGGTCATGAAGTTCAGGTCGATGGTAGGCGTAGTCAAGCACAAAGTGGTGTTCTTGATGATCAAGATATCATGGAAACAATTTTCAGTAAAGTTGATAGTCAGTTTGACAAGGCAAACATGGCCGCTGTATGTAAAAAATGGTCTCAACTGTTCCTTTTTCATGTTGACGAACCTCTTGTTGATGCGGCATACAGAGCCAACTTGCGAATTAATGATGTTAATGGTGTTAGGATAGTTCGTAGGGGTTTCTAGAATAATTTCCCAAAGGTGTAAATGTTACCTGACACTGAATATGGCAGCTAGGTTACTATTGCATATTTACCAATACCGAAATCCATTGTAGAGAGCACATATTAGGGTGGTTAATGATGTCAATGTTCGAGTAATTAATGATGCGCTCCGCGATATGCCAATCTTGACATTCCAAACACCAAATGTAGTTGCAAGACAATTACTAGTTCGTAGAACTTTAATTTAGATTAGGTTATGTAAACTCTAGATAGCCCAAGTTTATATTTTGCAAATGTAATGTATTTGGCTTGGTGCTTTAGTCTGATGCGGTTTTAAAGTTGTCTTTTTGCCAACCTTTTGTATTATGTATAATTATAATAGTTTGTAATTTGTATAATTAAGACTTATGTAATGGTTTGTACTTTGAAGTAATGTTAGAATCATTTTGCCTCAATTTCTGTCCTACTTTCTACATGATATTTGTATAGCCATATGTGTTTTTACATTCATAAAATATCTCTCAAATCATTGACAGATATGGGACGAAAAAATGTCGCACAAAAGAAAAAACCACCAGCTAAAAAACCTGTCTCAATGCATTCTTTTTATTCAACCAAACCAAAAGATGATGAAGAATTAATAGCCAAGGCATCTAATTCAAGTAAGCTGTCTAGACTGATCTTATCTTTTGCATATGCATGGAATTACTTTATATGTACATTAAACAATCGTGTACATGCATAAAATATGTACAACCACGATATCGCGTACAAGTATGCTACGTAACATTGCGGCTGCTAGTGTAATCCAGCCCTACTTAAAAGTTATAATTCCCCTAGTTTTAATCTCGTCCCCTCGGAAAAGGGTTCACTCTTCCCCCTCTAGGGTGTCTTTAGGTCTCGCAGCCATTCGAATAAGGATAAGGGAAAGGGTTTAGAGTTGGATTAGGCGGGTCCGCGAAGCGGTCATGCCTAATCCTACCCTAAACCCTTTCCCGTCCTACTTAAAGGTTATCATTCCCCTAGTTTTAATCCCGTCCCCTCGGAAGAGGGTTCACTCTTCCCCCTCTAGGTTGTCTTTAGGTCTCGCGGCCGTTCGATTAAGGATAAGGGAAAGGGTTTAGGGTTGGATTAGGCGGGTCCGCGAAGCGGTCCTGCCTAATCCAACCCTAAACCCTTTCCCGACCTACTTAAAGATTATCATTCCCCTAGTTTTAATCCCGTCCCCTCGGAAAAGGGTTCACTCTTCCCCCTCTAGGGTGTCTTTAGGTCTCGCGGCCGTTCGAATAAGGATAAGGGAAAGGGTTTAGGGTTGGATTAGGCGGGTCCGCGAAGCGGTTCTGCGTAATCCAACCCTAAAACCTTTCCCGTCCTACTTAAAGGTTATCATTCCCCTAGTTTTAATCCCGTCCCCTCGGAAAAGGGTTCACTTTTCCCCCTCTAGGGTGTCTTTATGTCTCGCGGCCGTTCGAATAAGGATAAGAGAAAGGGTTTAGGGTTGGATTAGGCGGGTCCGCGAAGCGGTCCTGCCTAATCCAACCCTAAACCCTTTCCCGTCCTACTTAAAGGTTATCATTCCCCTAGTTTTAATCCCCTCCCCTCGGATAAGGGCTCACTCTTCCCCCGCTAGGGTGTCTTTAGGTCTCGCGGCCGTTCGAATAAGGATAAGGGAAAGGGTTTAGGGTTGGATTAAGCGGGTCCGCGAAGCGGTCCTGCCTAATCCAACCCTAAACCCTTTCCCGTCCTACTTAAAGGTTATCATTCCCCTAGTTTTAATCTCGTCCCCTCGGAAGAGGGTTCCCTCTTCCCCCTCTAGGGTCTCTTTATGTCTTGCGGCCGTTCGAATAAGGATAAGGGAAAGGGTTTAAGGTTTGATTAGGCGGGTCCGCGAAGCGGTCCTGCCTAATCCAACCCTAAACCCTTTCCCGTCCTACTTAAAGGTTATCATTCCCCTAGTTTTAATCTCGTCCCCTCGGAAAAGGGTTCACTCTTCCCCCTCTAAGGTGTCTTTAGGTCTCGCGGCCGTTCGAATAAGGATAAGGGAAAGGGTTTAGGGTTGGATTAGGCGGGTCCGAGAAGCGGTCATGCCTAATCCAACCCTAAACCCTTTCCCATCCTAAACCCTTTCCGCGAAGCGGTCTAGCCTCTTACATGCATCAAAAACCAACATATGTGCATTAAACTACCGTGTACATGCATGAAAAAGCAATATATGTGCATTAAACATTCTCATACCTGCATACAATTTGTGATTGATTAGACCATCTAGGTTATACATTTTCATCAATTTTTACATTAAGTTATTAATTATGAAGATAATAACTGTTCTTAAATTTTACCAGATAATATGGAAAAGGAAACTCCTACAGCCGAAAAAGTTGTGCAATGTCGAAGGAGTACTCGTAAGAAGCCTAATGATAAAGGCGAAGATGCAAGTCCAAGTAAGAAGCAACCTAACAAAAAAAAGCAATATATGTGCATTAAACTATCGTTTCCCGTTCTAATTTTACGATACCACTCCCCTAGTGTTAATCCTGTTCGATATTGTTTGGCTCAAAAATAATAGTAAATGATGGAAATAGGCATCTAGCCTCTTACATGCGTCAAAAACCAACATATGTTCTCCCAAGGTAGCAGTACCCAAATGTATGTTTTTGAGGGAAAACTATCTAGCGGTGCATTAAACTACCGTGTACATGCATGAAAAGGCAATATATGTGCATTAAACATTCTCATACCTTCATACAATTTGTGAATGATTAGACCATCTAGGTTATACATTTTCATCAATTTCTAACATTATGTTATTAATTATGAAGCTAAGTTCTTAAATTTTACCAGATAATATGGAAAAGGAAACTCCTACAGCCGAAAACGTTGTGCAATGTCGAAGGAGTCCTCGTAAGAAGCCTAAAGATAAAGGCGAAGATGCAATTCCTAGTAAGAAGCAACCTAACAAAAAAAGCAATATATGTGCATTAAACTACCGTTTCCCGTTCTAATTTTACGATACCATTCCCCTAGTGTTAATCCTGTTCGATATAGTTTGGCTTAAAAATAATAGTAAATGATGGAAATAGGCATCTAGCCTCTTACATGCATCAAAAATCAATATATGTGCATTAAATTACCGTGTACATGCATGAAAAAGCAATATATGTTTATTAAACATTCTCATACCTGCATACAATTTGTGAATGATTAGACCATCTAGGTTATAGATTTTCATCAATTTGTAACATTATGTTATTAATTATGAAGCTAATATCTATTCTTAAATTTTACCAGGTAATATGGAAAAGGATACTCCTACAGCAGAAGTAGTTGTGCAATGTCGAAGGAGTCCTCGTAAGAAACCTAATGATAAAGGCGAAGAGGCAAGTGCAAGTAAGAAGCAACCTAACAAAAAAAGGAAGCCTAATGACGAAGGTGAAGGAACCTCAAGTGTGAACAAAGCTACGAAAAGAAGGAAACGTAATAATGACTATAAGACTCTACTTACGAGGATGAGTCCTTCAATGATAACTAATCTGATCAAGTTGAACCCATCTGAGAAGCAAATTAAAGCCATTCAGAACATGGGTTTTGGGGGTTTGCTCAAGCTTCAAACAGAAGAAATCAATGGTCATTTAGCACGATGGATTGTAGAGTCATTCAATCCTTTTGATTGTTCGTTGATGAATGGGAAATTGGATATAACAGATGAGGATGTTTACTTGGCAACTGGAATTCCGATGGGTCCATTAGAAATCGTTCAAGTTGGGAGGTACTCCAAAGAGGAGGCTTATTTAGAGGCTGTCAAGAGATTTAAAGGGCAGTTTAGCACCTCAAATATTACCAAAAAGCTTGTACTAGAGAAGATGATGGAGCAGCGGGATGGTGGAGACGATTTCAAGAGAAACTTTCTTTTGTATATCGTTTCAACTCTGTTGATGGGTGTGATTGGTGATGCTCCTAGCACTCGCATATTAAGTTGCTTGGGTGATCTCTCCGATGTTCCTAATTTCAATTGGTGCAAATTTGCAAGGGATCAAATGATGGACAATGTTATTTCATGAAAGAGGCAGTGGTTAGTGATCCTAATACGTACTTTAAGGGACCTATTCTGATTTTTACCTTTATCTACTTGGATAGAGTAGTTTTTAAGTCCCGAACGGTATCTCGATCTTTTCCTTTGTTGGCTAATTGGTCTGACAAAAAGATCAGAGAGAGGGTGAAGTTGGAGAAACACGAGGGGAAGGGTTTCGGAAAGGGGCGCGTAGTAGACAGATTTGTTTATCATTCTGAAACTGTCCATGAAACGGAGAAGAAACACGGGCCTGATAATGCAACAAAAGATAAGGTTGACGGTAATGAAGAAGGTTGTTCCGTTGAAGAGAAAACAAATGCGTTAATATTTTAGCGGGGTCTGCTGTTCATTTTGCAGACAGTTATGATACATTATCCAAGGCAATTTGGCAAGCTAAATCCAAGGTTCCCAGTTTAGTCGTCGTTTCCCAAATGCAATCTTTGGCTGATTCGTTGTTTGAAGGGTTCTCCATGTCTCAGCAGAGTAGAGAATCTGAGAAGGAGGGGGATAGAGAGGGAGCTGGTGGCGTGGGTGGTTCTGCAAGTGGTGATAAAGTGGAGCTAGATCAGAGGACGGAGGAGGATAAAGTTCAGCAAGACGAAGAGAAAGTTGAACCTGAAACGGAGGAGGAGAAGAAGAAGGATGAGGTATATGGGGATGATGATTTTCTTGATAACCCCTCTGTCTTAGCTGAACTAGAAAGTGTTCTATTTTTCACCGAAGAAACTGATGTAGATTTTTTATTTAATTTTGTTAGCGTCAGTTATCAAATTGGAGCTTTTGTATTCTCTAATACATCACCTAATTTAATCTACAGATTAACTCATTGGACGTCAACTTTGAAGAAGTGAAGTTGGTAATTCCTTGAAGATTTAAATTTTTTTAAAATGTTTGCTAATTAATAATATAAATAGTTCTTAGCTAATAGCCTTTTTATTTTTATTATATTGCAGGTTTTTACTCCTGTTGTGGCACCCACGCCACTTCTTTTTTGTTTCCATGTTGAGAATAGCTTGTACGAAGTTATACACCCAATGGATGCGAAGCAAACTGATTATTCAGTCCATGTTAAAGATGTGGTATGTCTTCATACGCTTTCGCAATAAGCTTGTTAAATGGCTGATTTAGGTCTACTTTTAAAATAAATTATTTACTTGGCATTGTCTTTCGCTTATCAGACGAAATTGTTGATTTCAAAGCTTAGTAACAAGATTCCAAAGCTGAATGCTGCATGGTTTTTAATAGCCAAACTGTATGTTCCGAATTCAACCTTTGATGTTGAGTGTGATACTGGAATCTACCTTATGCGTCATATGGAGACGTACAACGGGACTAAGTTAGGCTATAGTTCAAAGCTGCTAAAGGACGTAAGTCTCTATTACTGAAGTCTAATTTTAAGTTAGTGTTTCTATTTATCTAGCTTACGCGTAATATTTAGATCAATTCAGATGAATGTTTATTAGGAAGCTCATCAGTTTGTTTCATTTTCTGCTACTTGTCTTATTTGTGCAGTTTCATGGATGTATATGCATGAACTAGCTTTGTAGTTTCATGAATTAGCCCTGTATATGCATGAACTAGCTCTGTAGTTTCATGAATTAGCCCTGTATATGCATGAAATATGTAGGCTCTGATGTTAACTTCACTTTTTTTTGTTATTTTTCAGAGATATGCTGTGAAACGTTATATTGTGAGGGTTTGCAATCAAATTTTGACTTGGGCTAACAACTCTTTGAAAGTTCAAGTGATGTCTGATGCAAAGGCTTACAACAGTGGCAGTGGCTGTGAGATTCGGTAATTAAAAATTCTACATTTTTGTCTTATACAACTTATATCTTGCAATCAAATTTTAAGAACCTTTGATTTTCCGCAGTAATCAGGTGCGACAAGAGTTATGCTATACGGATGCACAAAAAGAGTTATGCTATACAGATGCACAGTTGATGAATTTTATTAAGACAAATGTGGCGAAAAAGAAGTAAGTTATAATTGACCATAAAGCATTTTTTAAAACATAATTTTTTATTTGCATTTATATGTTTTGAGTGGATCTAATTACAATATTTGCGTTATTAGTGATGTTGTTGTTGCAACGCAATGGTTGGAAGTTACCAAAGAAGCAATGCAGACTTTGCTACGAGGGAGTTTGGTGATGGATATGGTTATTGATCTTGTTGGTCTTCGTACAACACTCGAAAAACCAGGTGTTGTGTACTTTCCGACAATAATGAAGGTATGTATTAATATTCCTTAGTAACTACTAATGATTGTTCTTGGAATTACCAAGATTTTTGACAAAGGCTCGCTCGCACCTTTCAGGATGTAGTTCCTAAAGACGGTTTTCGAAGCCAATACATTAAGCTTGACTATTTGCCCCAAAATTTAGCCAAAGCCCAACTGGTAAATAAATAATTATCACTGATTGTGTATCATGACGGTTTTTATTGTATCAATTTCATTTCCGCATGTTTATAAATATTTCAGGCGTTCTTTCCTTTCTGCGTGCTCAAAGAACATTGGTTTGCTTGTGTTTCAGACTTTCATAAAAGGAATAATTTCATACTTGACTCCAGATTGCCACGGCGCCCTGATGCTAGACGTACATTTTTGGTTGATACGGTATGATTTTATGCCTAACTCGCTGAATGATCATGTGCTCATGTGTTGCATTGACCTGATATTTTTTTTAAATCGCTTATCTCAGCAGCGAGAAATATGTCATTATTACGTTTATTTTATGGATCACTGTCACAACAACTTCTTCTTGTGTTACATTCCCTGTTACCAAAACTTTGTTCGAGTCGATTCTGAATGTTTTTGTATAACTATTGCCTGCTTTGGAGATCATCGCAAGAGACCGTCCGGGTTACAAAAGACTGTTGCAGATAAAAACTTTTGAGTGGGAGATTGTGAATGTGCCTCAACAAAAGAATGGGTACCTTACGTACTTAAATTATGCTTAAATTATATTACTCCTCTTAATATATTTGATGGATACAAACCATATTTAAATGTTTAACAACTTTCATAGGTATGCTTGCGGAGTATATCTGCTGAAGTGGCTTGAAAACTTGCGTTTTCAAGCATCATAGATAGATGAGACTTGTTACGAGGTAAGGTTGTCTAAACTAAGTTATATTAGTTGAACATTATTGAGCATTTTTATTGCAACACTTTTAATATTGTTGTCAAAAATATATATGCAGGATTTGGATGAATATGGTGAGAGTATGCTTCTTGAAATTATGAAATGGGAGCAAAACAAGAGAAAGGTAATATCAATAACTTTTGAATTCATAATTTTCAATTTTCTTTCGTTTATTTTCAATCTAACGAGTGGCCTAAACGTAACAATATTTCCCCCGCTTTTACTTTTGTAGGTTTTCGACTAGGCATTATTTTCTAAACACTTGATTATCGAAGGGAGTAGCACAGAACCTAATCCTACATTCCAACCATTGAACCTTGCAAGATTTTGCTGGAGTAAAGTTGTAGATTTCTATATGTTTGGGTGGTAAAGTTAGTGTAATTATTGACCATAGGATCTGTTAAAAGATATTGGTAAGTTTAGGTGGTAAAGACATATAACTTATAGGATCTATTTAAAACAGTTGTACTAGGGCATCAGTTATGAAATTATTGCCTTATACATGCATTAAAAAACAGTGTATGTGCATGAAACAACCTTCCACATGCATAAAATATGTTATCTTTGGGAACTGGCCTATGTCAAAACAGTTATGATTAGCGTAAACCAGTACTCGAAATATAAAATATGACCATCTCGTCTAGACAGGCGGAAAACAGTTCTCAAAATTGTTTCAGAATTAGGTAACTTAATGAATAATAATTGTAAAGCAAATAAAGCTATTTGTCATCGGTCGTCTTTTCTAAAAAAAATCTGATTGTCTAAAAGACTAATATTAATATGGGACAAAGCCCAAATTGAAATAAGCACAAATTAAGTACTTTAAGTTTTCCCTACATCATTTCATCAAATTTTTCAAGTTTCTTAATAATTGTCGTATGAGTGCATTAAAAAATAGTTTATGTGCATGAAACAACCTTGTACATGCATGAAATATGTTATCTTTGGGACATGGCCTGTGTCAAAACAAATATGAATTTTCATTCTAAATATGACCATCATGTCTCGACAAGCGGAAACCAGGACTCAAAACTGACCCTAAATTATGACTGACCCAATACTAATACTCTCATCGTCAAGCGCATGCATTGCTGCGAAGTCAACAATCTCAGCCCCATCACTTCATAATCCCTGCCGCCTCACCACCTTCTCTATTCATGCCATCAATCCAAACATCTTCGTGGCACAAATCAAATAGTCAAACAGTTTGTGTATTTAAACAGCCCAAGCTTCATCAATTAATCCCTTTTAGTTAATTGTTCCCTACATAAATTAATCCTATTTCTCAAGTTCCTCAAATAATTGCCTTTTACATGCATTAAAAATTAGTCTATGTGCATGAAAAAACCTCCTACGTGCATGAAATACGTAATATTCGAGTCCAAACATGGTCATAGGATGTGCCAAAATTAAAACAAGTTCACATGAATAAGAGGACCATTTTTCAAGTGGACTTTAGTGAGTCCATTCTCAAGTGATTTTTGAAGGCTTCACAAGTCGAAATTCTATAAAATAAAAAAGTTCAACAATAAAAGTTCAAATAAAAAGTCCAAATACAAAATTTCAAATAAAAAAGTCCTAAAATGGTTATACATGCTACTGTCAAATAAAAAAAATATTCAAGTATGCTTCTCAAATGATATTTTTCAAGTATGGTCCAACAGTGCAAGTCCCCTGCTTAACTTCACAAGTCCAAACATTCTTTCATTAATCAAATTTGCAAAACTGCCAAGCGACACAAGTAGAGTTTCAGGAGAGATAAAAAAAAACCTGGAGGGAAAACATGTGCTAATAATAGAAAACTTACGCTAATATAAGAGAAAACTTACTCTACTCATCGTCGGTGGTCTTTTTGTCACAATTCCTACTGTCATGGTTCGCCATCTCCCCACAAGCCTTGCATCTTCTTAGCGGTCTCTTGCTTACTTCCCCAGCCTTTTCTCTTTGCGAGATCAATCGTTTCCCGGATCCTTTGTTTTTGCATTGTCTTGGAGGCAAAACTTTAATTTCACTAGGAAGACTTGTTCCCAAAAGCATTCCAATTTCAGCATTCTTGTCCATTTTCTTTCCAATACCACTATTACCACTATCATCAATGACACTTGTTACCGCAAGTACCCTTTCTTTGAACCCACGTAGCATGCCCAGCAACTCATCACAATAAACAGGACTTTGTTCAACTACTGACACGCAAGTGAACAATTCTGACCACAATTCACTGACTTTGTTTTTCTGTACCTCCACTGATCTACAATCAGTGAGCAACTGCCCATCAGAACTGAATATGGGCTTGCAGGGTGCTAGTTTGCTCCACCTATTAATTAAATATTCACTTGGAACTTTTTTAAACTCTCGTTCTTTAAGGACACACAGAGCATGTATAGAGTATTCCATGCCTTTCAAACTTCTTGCAAGTGCACACAATTTTTGATTCATCCTTCTTTAACCCAACCACATACACTTTATCCCTTTCTCGATCTATGATAGAGATGTATTGAATTGCATGTTCCGGATCTTTTTGTATATCCTCAACACCACATGAAAAGCATGCTGCTTTTAATTCCTCCTGAAACTCAAAGAAAAAAGTTTTGGAGTGTAAAATTCTGCTGCATGCTTTTCTATGGCTAGTGGAGTACACAACGAAGGGGACGAGTTCTTTGATTGTGCAATCAGTTTCGATTGAGTCCATCTTTGTGAATCCATTGCACTCTCAAATCTCATCCAAAACTCAACAAGGGTCAAATTTGGATTAGTGAAGTTGCTAAAGAAATTATTTTCTGACTCCGACCTAGAGGTTGTTCTCATCAGACCTCCCAACCATCGCCAATAATTATCCCGTCCCAACCATTACCAATAGTTATCTCGTCTCAACTGTCATTGGATCAATCGCCAATTATGCCTTCTTCTCCCCTTGTATAAGTGTCCCCAATTGCCCTCTCAAAACATGCCATGGAGACCCGGCAACCTAAGAGGGCGCTGTCAAAGAGGAATGTTTCAAAATTGTTTCAGAATTAGGTAACTTGATGAATAATAATTGTAAAGCAAATAAAGCTATTTGTCATCGGTCGTCTTTTCTAAAATAAACTCTGATTGTCTAAAAGACTAATATTAATATGGGACAAAGCCCAAATTGAAATAAGCACAAATTAAGTACTTTAAGTTTTCCTTACATCATTTCATCAAAATTTTCAAGTTTCTTAATAATTGTCGTATGAGTGCATTAAAAAATAGTTTATGTGCATGAAACAACCTTGTACATGCATGAAATATGTTATCTTTGGGACCTAGCCTGTGTCAAAACAATTATGAATTTTCATTCTAAATATGACCATCATGTCTCGACAAGCGGAAACCAGGACTCAAAACTGACCCTAAATTATGACTGGCCCAATACTAATACTCTCATCGTCAAGCGCGTGCATTGCTGCGAAGTCAACAATCTCAGCCCCATCACTTCATAATCCCTGCCGCCCCACCACCTTCTCTATTCATGCCATCAATCCAAACATCTTTGTGGCACAAATCAAATAGTCAAACAGTTTGTGTATTAAAATAGCCCAAGCTTCATCAATTAATCCCTTTTAGTTAATTGTTCCCTACATAAATTAATCCTATTTCTCAAGTTCCTCAAATAATTGCCTTTTACATGCATTAAAAATTAGTCTATGTGCATGAAAAAACCTCCTACGTGCATGAAATACGTAAAATTCGATTCCAAACATGGTCATAGGATGTGCCAAAATTAAAACAAGTTCACATGAATAAGAAGACCATTTTTCAAGTGGACTTTAGTGAGTCCATTCTCAAGTGATTTTTGAAGGCTTCACAAGTCGAAATTCTATAAAATAAAAAAGTTCAACAATAAAAGAAAGTCCAAATACAAAATTTCAAATAAAAAAGTCCTAAAATGGTTATACATGCTACTGTCAAATAAAAAAAATATTCAAGTATGCTTCTAAAATGATATTTTTCAAGTATGGTCCAACAGTGCAAGTCCCCTGCTTAACTTCACAAGTCCAAACATTCTTTCATTAATCAAATTTGCAAAACTGCCAAGCGACACAAGTAGAGTTTCAGGAGAGATAAAAAAAAACCTGGAGGGATAACATGTGCTAATAATAGAAAACTTACGCTAATATAAGAGAAAACTTACTCTACTAATCGTCGGTGGTCTTTTTGTCACAATTCCTACTGGCATGGTTCGCCATCTCCCCACAAGCCTTGCATCTTCTTAGCGGTCTCTTGCTTACTTCCCCAGCCTTTTCTCTTTGCGAGATCAATCGTTTCCCGGATCCTTTGTTTTTGCATTGTCTTGGAGGCAAAACTTTAATTTCACTAGGAAGACTTGTTCCCAAAAGCATTCCAATTTCAGCATTCTTGTCCATTTTCTTTCCAATACCACTATTACCACTATCATAAATGACACATGTTACCGCAAGTACCCTTTCTTTGAACCCACGTAGCATGCCCAGCAACTCATCACAATAAACAAGACTTTGTTCAACTACTGACACGCAAGTGAACAATTTTGACCACAATTCACTGACTTTGTTTTTCTGTACCTCCACTGATCTACAATCAGTGAGCAACTGCCCATCAGAACTTAATATGGGCTTGCAGGGTGCTAGTTTGCTCCACCTATTAATTAAATATTCACTTGGAACTTTTTTAAACTCTCGTTCTTTAAGGACACACAGAGCATGTCTATAGAGTATTCCATGCCTTTCAAACGTCTTGCAAGTGCACACAATTTTTGATTCATCCTTCTTTAACCCAACCACATACACTTTATCCCTTTCTCGATCTATGATAGAGATGTATTGAATTGCATGTTCCGGATCTTTTTGTATATCCTCAACACCACATGAAAAGCATGCTGCTTTTAATTCCTCCTGAAACTCAAAGAAAAGTTTTGGAGTGTAAAATTCTGCTGCATGCTTTTCTATGGCTAGTGGAGTACACAACGAAGGGGACGAGTTCTTTGATTGTGCAATCAGTTTCGATTGAGTCCATCTTTGTGAATCCATTGCACTCTCAAATCTCATCCAAAACTCAACAAGGGTCAAATTTGGATTAGTGAAGTTGCTAAAGAAATTATTTTCTGACTCCGACCTAGAGGTTGTTCTCATCAGACCTCCCAACCATCGCCAATAATTATCCCGTCCCAACCATTACCAATAGTTATCTCGTCTCAACTGTCATTGGATCAATCGCCAATTATGCCTTCTTCTCCCCTTGTATAAGTGTCCCCAATTGCCCTCTCAAAACATGCCATGGAGACCCGGCAACCTAAGAGGGCGCTGTCAAAGAGGAATGTTTCAAAATTGTTTCAGAATTAGGTAACTTGATGAATAATAATTGTAAAGCAAATAAAGCTATTTGTCATCGGTCGTCTTTTCTAAAATAAACTCTGATTGTCTAAAAGACTAATATTAATATGGGACAAAGCCCAAATTGAAATAAGCACAAATTAAGTACTTTAAGTTTTCCTTACATCATTTCATCAAAATTTTCAAGTTTCTTAATAATTGTCGTATGAGTGCATTAAA
>JAIUZE010073313.1:0-100916 GCA_022085475.1 Heliosperma pusillum | reverse complement strand
AAAAACCCGGAGGGTTGGAAGGTTGAGTTTGTGTGTGTTGAGGGTTTAAGACATTTTGGCTTTTGTAACTCATGTTTGGGTGAAATTTTGAGCTTGGATGATAGAAATTTGAATTTGGGTTGTAAGCTCCTTGATTTTGGACTTGAGGCCTTGAGGGCCGTGGGTTGTCGTTGACTCCTTGAAAAGCATTCACATGTTGGTAGTCATTTCCTCCTTCATTGCTATAAGAAAAATTGTTCCCACAAACTTCAAAGGTGTGTCCATATCCATTGCAAATTTCACAAGTGGGGGTTTGATAAGCTTCCACCATGGGAGGTGCATAAGACCCACTAGCTTCATTCACATGATGGCCTTGACTTTGATTTTGAGCTTTTTGAAGCTCGGCAAAACCCTTAGTAAAAGTTTGTGTGAGCAAATCAATCTTAGCATTGGTATCCGCATTTGAGAAGTTCTCACTTGGGTACTTAGAACTCCTCCTCAAGCTATTTCCTCTAGAACTAGTAACATAGCTAGATTCTGACTCAACCATCTTCTTAATCAATGCCGCCCCTTGTTGGTCATTCAAATGATCAAAACTCCCCCCCGCGGAAGCATTCACCATGGCCTTGGTTTGAGGGAGGAGAGTTTGATAGAAGGTTTGAGTGACATACCAATCCGCAATTCCATGGTGAGGGCATCGGGAAAGTAAATCAATGAATCGATCCCATGCCTCTCCTAAGGATTCTCCATCCTCTTGTTGAAAGGTTGTTATCTCATTCCTTAGCATCGCCGTTTTGAAAGCGGGGTAGTACTTGCTTAGGAACTCCTTAGCCAAATCATCCCAAGTAGTAAAGGTGTTTGGAGGATGGTTATTCAACCACCTCTCCGCCCGGTCTTTGAGGGAAAATGGGAACAACATGAGGCAAAGAGTTTCCTCGGGCACACCATTCCTCTTCATGATTCCTACCCTACTTTTGAATTTTCTCAAGTGGGAATGAGCATCCTCATCGGGGAGGCCTCCAAAGCTATCCCGCTCAATAGAACTCATTTGAGCCGGGTGAATCTCAAAATTATTTGGGGCCAAGACACCGAAGTTGATTGGAGATTGGGTATCATCGTGGTTGGGACGGTTACGATCACGTAGAGTCGTCATTTGTGGTTGATTTTGTTGTTGAGGTATTGTAGGTGGTGAATTTGGTGGTGTATTTTGTTGTGTATTGTAGAAGGGGGTTTCAAATATGGGTTCAATGGTGTTGTTTTGTGGGTAATCGATTGTTGGAGTGGATGTAGAAGCAATTGAAGTATTGGCTTGTCGATGGCTAACTCTTCTTGAATTCCTAACCCGAGCAAGTGTATTGGCACGGAGAGTCCTAAACAACCTTTCGGGTTCCGGATGGCTCAAGAACAAACCTTCACCCCTAGGCATGCACTCAAAGCAACTCAAAAACAAGTGAGACTCCTAGTGTGTTTTTGGGCACACTAGGGAAAGACAATAATGCAAAACACTCTACAAATAATCTAACAACTAAAAACCAACAAAAACAACAAGTAACTTGGCTAAATCTAAGACACAAAACAAACTACGAGTTTCCTTACGCCATCCCCGGCAACGGCGCCATTTGATGAGCGATTTGTCGCGTACCGCTCAAGCAAAACAATTTATGAAACCCAACTAATGCGATAGCGGAAGTCGGGGTCGAACCACAAGGATGGTGGGGTCAACTACTAGTTCGATTGAATCCTATTCTAGCCTAAAATATGACGGATAGGAAAGTTAACTAAAAATTAGGAAAAACAAGTAATCGCTAAGTAATAAAGACGAAAACAATTAAGGGAAAGACTAGGGTGAAGGGTTCACCTTAGGGGGATTAATGGGTTAGTTGGGTAACTAGCAAAGGGGTAAATAATTCGAGTAAAATCGATTGCTAATGTCTCAACAATCGATAATCATCAACAAAGCCATCGCATTTGTCTCAAATCACCCATATAAACATTTAGTCTAATCGTCTCTACCACCGTCGCTTAAGAGGAAATCAAACCATGTTTGATAAAATGGCAACTTTCGTTCACCCATTTCATCAAACACTTGGTGTTCATATGGGCAATACCCAAATCATTTACCACAAACTTACTAATTAACCAACCTAATACCCCATATGATCCTCCCTTAGGCTCCCCCTAAACCCTAGAGGATAATCTACTCACACATGGTAAAGGGAATCAAAGCACTAAAGGGAAGGGGGAGTTCAATCATCATTATGCTATGAGAAGAATAATGATAACAATCAAAAGATGAACTATAAACTAGAAATGGAAATTAATTGCATAAACAATAAAAAAGATGAGAAATTTATACCAAACAAAGCTTATATTGATGAATATGGGGGAATGTCTTCACCCAAGTCTTCAATACAAACCCCAAAACTGAAATGAAAGACTAGATTCAACAACTTGAAATGAGAAACTAAACTAGATTAGGGAAATATTAGGAGAGTAATTAGGGATTAATTTGGGTTACAAATTTCTAGGGTTTCGTGCTAAGGAGAATGTAAAAAAACTGCTTACAAAATAATAAGGGGGGGGTATATATAGGTATCTCGAAATTAAGGAAGAAATTAGAAGAAGAGGCGGATTTTGCGATGTTGCGTTCCCGGCCGGTCGACCGGCCGCCGGGCCTCTGACCGGCCTGGAGCACATCAGTGACTTCAGGAACTCCGTCTTCAAAATCCTCAAAATTTCACTAAGTATGGAGAATGGGGGTCTGGGCCGGTCGACCGGCCGCCGGTCCCCCACCGGCCTGGAGCACATTTACACTCTCATATGCCTTCTGATGTAGGTGTAGGCCGGGTAGTCGACCGGCCGCCGGTAGGCCGGCCGGCGCTACCTGGGCCTTTTCTTCTCTTTTTTAACTTCTTTCATTTGTAGAGTGGTGGTCTGGGCCGGTTGACCGGCCGCCGGTCTGGGGCCCGGCCTGGGCCACCTGATGACTCAATTCTTCACTTCTTCATCTCATCTTCGAATCCCGATTCATGCAAGACCCTATTGCTCCGATTTCTTCATTTCCGCCTTAATTCCTACAAATTAAGACCGATATTCATAGCACGGGAAAACGGGAAGCAGAATGCAATCAAGGGCACGCAAATCCGTGTAAACGGACCAAAATGGGGACGAAAATGAAGGAAAAACGTGACTAATTAAATGCTTATCAGAGATTCACAAAACAAAGTCTCAGATTCACATGATAAGGTCTAAGATTCACAAAACAAAGTCTCAGATTCACATAATAAGGTCTCATATTCACAAATTATGTGGCATCATGAGAACTAGATAATAATACAAATGTTAATGAAAAAAGGAGTAAGTGAAAGAGGCCTGCCACCGCGACTGATGAAATACCACAACCACCATCACACTTTCACTAACACCACACGCAGCAACCGAAAGACATATATCACGAGCCCTTCTCCGGCCTGACTTTGGCATTATTATTTGTTCCTGACCACTGACTAACAAGTGACCACCGCCATCACCAGCACCACCCCATCCCTCCATTCAGCTCTGGCAGCCGCATCAACCTACACAAGCGACACATGTCACTTCAGACCGCGACGGACACACAAGTGATCAGCGGCCAGTCTAGACAGAACCAGCAACGTCACCGGCCAACAAAGACAAAGCCAATGACATAACCTATCACCGTCATACACCACTAACAACCCAGATATGAAAGTCATTTGATGATATAACTTCGGTGGAAAAAAAGAGATGCGTCGGTAGTGGCGCTCAGATCTGAGTCACTAGCGGCCGACCAGATGTAAGGCAATGATGGTCAAAGTGTTGGTGGCCCGTCGGTAGGGATTCATAATAAGAAGGATAAAATCGTCGACATAACCGGAGCTCAGGTTGGCCGGACTATTGGTGAAGTTCTTCCTTCTGAAAATATCTGTCAGACTTCCGGTGGTTTGCCGGCAAGTATAATACGCAATGGGGAAGGAAGGAGATTGATAGAAAGAGTGATAAACAATTATGTCAGTACATATGAGGGGTTGTCAGTAAATGTGGAAGGAAGAGATTCATAATATTAATGTGGGTTGATTTGTCATGAGATCTGACTGTCCTTATGGTAGTTCGTGCAGTTCATAGTGACACATGGCATTATCTGGTGAGCCTACAATTTTTAAATCCAACGGTTTAGAATGTGCCCAGCCGCCTCATACTAAGAAGGGTGCCTCACATGATTCAATTTCTATATATATATATATATATATATATATAGAGGCTGAATCCGGTGAGGCCGTTAATTATGGCGAGGCAGCCTGCCTCACCAAACTTTTCATTGGACTGAATTAGAAGACTCAAACGGTATTGTTAAAGGGGCTGACAATTAGAAGCCATTCCTAATTGGCCCAAACACTTTCTATATCAAACACAAACACCAAAGTCCAAATTCAGAATTTATTTTCTCTCTCTGCTTTCCTTCCTCTCTCTGCTTCTTCGTAGAATCGTAGTCACATAGATTGCTGCGATTTCAATCAATTTCTTGAAATCAATTGCTGCGATTCTACGAAATTGGGCGTCGATATTCATCGAAACAACACGTAACAACCCGAGTTTAGCAAATTCAGAAGAAAATTTCAGTTAGTTTGCAGGTAATTTCATAATTATTTTCTAATTGAGCATATTCACAAATTTCGTTGATTAATTTATGATATAAGTCTCAATTTTCATCAAAATTGAACTTTTTTATCAACCTCGTGATTTCCTATTAATTACAACGTTTTTTTTGACGTTTTGCGGCTCTGATTGTTATGGAGATTGTAGATATTACAATACTTGATGGTAATAGTTCTATTGAAACAGGTATGTCGCGATTTTGTTGCTTTGATTTCGATTTTCTGAATCTAAGACTTGGTTGATTGAATCTTAAAAATGACATTGTAATATTCTAGGTCTTTGTTAATGTGAAATAGAGACTTGATGTTGGTGTTTATGGTTGTTGTCTAATAAAGATTTGATTTTGTGATTATTATAATATTCGCTCCGTCACGGTGAAAAGTTAGTTATATAATGCATTGCATATATGTTTGTTTCTTTGTGAATCTAGAACCTGTTTTTGTGAAACTTAGACATGATTTTACGAAACTTATAATCATCGTTCCGTCATGTTGAGAATTTAATTATATGATGCATATATAGTTGTTTTGTTGTGAATCTAGGACATGATTTTGTGAAACTTAGACATGATTTTGTGAAACTCGTAACATTCCCTCTGTTAGCAGTACTATGTTTTTTTTGTTTTTATGTTTGATTTGTTGTTAACCCGTGACATGATTCTTGAATATTTATTACCATCGTTGAGAATCCTAGCCAATATTTTTCCACATGAGTATCTAATTAAAGGTTTGTTTCTTTACACAGGAAGATACATCTCTAGAGGAAGAAGAGGAATAAGCGGAAGAAGCGGAATAGAGAGTTAAGAAGCGAAATAGAAAGTGATGTATTCCCAGGATGAAGAGGATTGAATAAAAACAATATTTAACTACTTTTCTTTTATGTTTGATTTATTTTGGTTTTCAACTCAAGTATTTGGGAATATGTTTTTGGTTAGCATTTGATGATTTTGTAGTATATGATGATTTTGTGAAATATAGACATCAACTTGTGAAATCGTTTTATTGAAAGTTTATTATTTCAGATTTTGTGAATCCTAGACGTAATTGTGTGAAACCTAAGTTTGATTTTATGAAACATGTGTGATTTTGTGAAACAGAGACATCAGTGGGTGAAATCGCTTTAATTTAAAGGTTACTATTTCATATTTTGTGAATAAAATATGTAATTGTGTTATGATTCCTTTTACGTGTGAAATTTCTTACACATAAATTTCTAGACTCACAACATGAAAGTCAAAGATTCAGAAATATTAGCTATAGGATTCACAAACAACTGCCATACTTTGACAAAATAAATTTCTATTTGCACAAGAGTTTCACAAATTGAGATCCTAGTTTCACAAATGACTGCCCTACTTTAACAATCAAGGATTAGCCGTAGGATTCATCACATAGATTAGCTGTAGGATTCACAAACTAAAAGGCCAAGTTTCACAAAGTCAAATCCTATTTTTAAAAACTAAGTTTATAGATTCATAATTCAAAAGTGTGAGATTCACAAACTGAGGTCCTAGATTCACAAAAGTGCTAGTTGATCTGCTTGTCTACTAAGTAATTACCTACTTTTGTGAATCGTTTCTCTTATACAAAATGTTGCGGAATAATACTTATACACACTGTTGGAAACACATGTCTACTAAATTATGGAGTTACATCTAAGGATTAACACAATCTGAATTGTCTTAATCCCTTGATCCCTTGATCCCACAGTCTTGATCCCTTGATCGCACCGTCTTGATCCCTTGATCCCACCAGCACAACACAAAACTTTAGGCAAAAACCTATACCAACAAAAACAATCAACGATATACAATTAGTTAAAAATATATACCAAAGTTACATATAAAATTAAAGGAAATGACATCAATTTTAAGACGAGGATTTTTTCAAAATATATATGTTTATGGTGAACAGGAAAAAAAACAAGTTGAATTACTATTTTCATATGAGTTTCACAATCTAAGATCCTAGATTCACAATATAAAATGCCAAGATTCACAAACCTTAGCTGTAGGATTCACAAACCTTAGTTGTAGGATTCACAAACCTTAGCTGTAGGATTCACAAACTGATGCCCTACTTTAACAAAGAAAATTCCTCCTTTTCAAGTAGTCTAACAAACTTGGGTCGGAGATTCACAACACAAAAAGCCAAGGTTCACAAACCTTAGTTGTAGGATTCACAATCTGATGTCCTACTTTAACAAAGAAAATTCCTCTTTTTCAAGTAGTTTCACAAACTTGGGTCGAAGATTCACAACACAAAAAGCCAAGGTTCACAAACCTTAGCTTTACGATTTACAAGCAGATGCTCTACTTGAACAAAGAAAAGAAAATTCCTATTTTCAAGGAATTTTTACAAACTTGAGTCCTAGATTCACAACACAACAAGCCAAGTGGACTTAATCAATGGAACCCTAAGCCCTAAATCCTTTTCCTTATTCATGGAACGGGGGCGAAAACCAAAACTAAGCCCTAAAAAGGAAGGGTGAACCCCTACCGAGGGGAAATGGGATGATAAGAGGGGGACGTGTATCTTAAATTTAGAACGGGAAATAGTTTAGAGATCATAAGAAGGGTGCGGGTATCCTAAATTAAAAAGTGGACTTAATCAATGTTTTTTAGAAAAGAAAAAGGTAAAAAAGAAAGAGAAAAAGGCAATTTTTACATTCAACAAGATAACATAAGTAGGCAAAGGTCAGATATATGACAATTCACAAGCAAATAGAATGTTATTTGTTCATCTAAAAAGAAATTCATTCACAACCAAGATAGTTTTGTAGGAGTATAGTTCACTTCCGTTATTGTAGCAATAGCTTTGTTTTGCACAAAATTAAGTGATCGTTACTGATTGTGATTGTGTTAATGAAACTGTACATCATATGTTTGTGGGTAGCTGATTAAGACGAACGATAAAGTTGTAGGAAAAATGTTAAAGCCCTTCAAAGTACTCTGCTAACCTGAACTATTTCAATTTACTATCGTTAGTGAATGTAGACTGCATCAACTAGGCTTCTTTTTCCTTATGCAATAATCCCTCATAAATTGACCCAGTAGTTCAACAAAACTATAAGGTGTGACCTCACACGACAAAATGATTCAAAGTAAAAGTCTTCCTCAGAAATGTTTATAAAGCGATCATGTTTAGATGTCTACCTGAAATAACAAACAATTCAGTAAAAACAGTTGAGACACACCTCAAAAACAATAGTTAATGATGAATTAAATGTCGATACAATTTATGTATATAAACCCAAATTTTTTGAACTAGCATTACATTTGACTACCAAACCTAATGGTTAACTCGAGTGCAGAACAATTGCCAATTGCTCAGTGCACCCGCCATTATCAACATGCTATCAATAAGAAATAGATGTGCGGTTATCGCTTAACTTCATGAAAAAGTATTTCTAATCGCTTAATGTTGTGCAAAACAAACCTACAATAATAATGGAAGTGAACTATTTAATGACGAAAAATCAAGTAGATTAAGCTTAGAAGGATGAAAGTGATAATAATCAGAAAAGAGGGAAAACCATATAGAAGTAGGATTTCAAGTTGAATATGCACAATTAACGAAATCACCATAGTAACTACAGAAAATCGAAAAGAATACTTACAATAATATGCAAGAACGCAATGTCAGATCCGAGAATGCAGAAACGAAGGAGAAGTGAAGAAATCGAAAATTGAAGGTGACGACTACGACGACATAGAAGCAACAAACAATAGAGTTGAAGATACGCACAAAATCTACAATAAGTGAATTAAAATGAGTAAATTTTCAAATTAATGACAATAGAAATTAAAAACATAAGCTCAATTAGAAAATTAACAAAGAATTTAGCAAAGAAATTTGTAAAGAGCAAAGCTAGAAAAGATGATGAAAATTGTTCATAATTACCTAAATTAGCACGAAATCGTTGAAGATGTTCATAGGAAATGGAGAACGGAGTCGTTGAAAGCAATAATGAATCAATGGTGACGAAAATGGCGACAAAAATGGCGATGAAGACCTTAGCTCACTAATAGAGAGAAAGAGGAAATAGACGCCATGTGGAGATGGGTTGAATTTCTTTCTTTTTAATTGGACCTTAGCTCACTAACGTGGCACAATCTGGTGCTTGAATTTCTTTTTAATTGGACGGTGGAGATGGGTTCAGCTGCCTCACCCTAAAGAGGGTGCCTCACATGATTCAATTCCTATATATATATATATATATATATATATATATATATATATATATATATATATATAGGTGGGTTCAAATGAGTCCCCTTAGTATAATTGAGTCCTTGAATCCTATTATACACCCTTGGATCTTTGAGTATGGATGGCTGAGATTTAATCCCAAAATATTATACTCTACTGTTTCCCATGCACAATCATTAATCATGCAAATACACATGTTCCCACGTTTGACATTCCCTCTCTGAAAACACATTTTCCCACTTTACTGTATCTCTCCTCCTCTTCTCATTTTTCTGATTCTCTTCAAACTCTTCGTCTTCCTTACTCCATTTTCATCCTTACTCCATTTTCATCCATAATTCATCCATATTTATCATCCTTACTCCATTTTCATCCATAATTCATCCATATTTATCCATTATAGAGAGTTCAACTTGCTATCTTCATCCTTAATCTCCGGTACATTCATCCCTATTTATCCATATTGTAGTTTTACATTATTTTTCTTTTTATTATCCAAGTTGAATTTGTTTCGTGTGGTTTTATCATTGTTCGTTTAATTTTATTTCGCCATTTTTGAATTTTAATAAGTTGAAGCTGTATCGCCATTTTCTCAGAAGTTTATCAAATTTACTGTATAATGAATTTCTCCCTTTTTTTGTGTTTCTCCCAATTGCATTACTTGTAATTTAATTGCCCGATATAATTGTAATTGTACATGAAACTTTAAAGTTTGTTATTTGTAACTTTAAACCTGTTTAGTGTAACTCTAGATTTGTGTATTGTAACTGAATTCTATAGTCCACATTATAATTTTGAATGTTATTATGAATTTGAAGTTGTGTCGTGTCCTACATGAAACTTTAAGCATGTATATTGTAACTCTAACTACTATTTATGAAACTTTAGTTCATCATGGAAAGAAGTGTGTTGTTGACTGCTGTTGTGTCTTGTATACTGTAACTCTAACTAGTTTTTATGAAACTCTAACTACAATTTATGAAACTTTAGTCTATATAGTCTGTAACTCTAATTATTATTTATGAAACTGTTGATGAATGTTTTTATGAAACTCTAACTAGTTTTTATGAAACTCTAACTACAATTTATGAAACTCTAACTACAAATTATGAAACTTTAGTATGGAACTTTAGTATGGAACTCTAATTAGTTTTTATGAAACTCTAACTACAATTTATGAAACTCTAACTACAATTTATGAAACTTTAGTATGGAACTTTAGTATGGAACTCTAACTAGTTTTTATGAAACTCTAACTACAATTTATGAAACTCTAACTACAATTTATGAAACTTTAGTATGGAACTTTAGTATGGAACTCTAACTACAATTTATGAAACTCTAACTACAATTGTTGAAACTTTAGTCTAGATATTCTGTAACTCTATTTATTATTTATGAAACTGTTGTTGAATGTTTTTATGAATTTGAAGTTGTGTCCTACATGAAACTTTAAAGTTTTTTTTGTAACTTTAAACCTGTTCAGTGCATCTGTATACTTGTGTAACTTTTAGACATATATATGTAACTTTAACACATTATAATGAAACTTTGATTTTTGTGTCTTACCTATCAGATGGCTGGTGAAGGTGATGGCGTAGAAGTTAGCGTTGACCCTACCCCATCTAAATTTGTCAAATGTCGACCTGGTAGGCTTCTGAAATTGATCTCTCAGCTTAACCATGCTCAGCGGGAAGCGGTGAAGCGCAGTGGTTTTGGTGGGCTTCTTGATTTGAGACTAAAACATGTACCTGTTGAACACGTACATCTTTTTTTTGAAGCTTTTAATGACCTATCTCATATTTTTCGGGCATCTGATTCGAAGGAGTTTTTGGTGTCAAAATTTGATGTACATTACTGCTTCCTTTTACCTCTTGGTCACAAACCTCTTGATCTAGTTCCTACCGGTCGAAAGAAGGACCCCTTGGCGGAGGAAAACAATCAATTGAAGGATCGGTGGAGGAAGAGTTATAAATTGTCCAAACCTGGCGAACCTATACATTTAGGGAAGTTATTAACAGACCTTGAGAAAGACAAGGAAGGTGGTGACCATTTTTGCCGGCTTTTTGTGCTGTTTAGCATGTCTTCATTTCTGGCACCCACGACAAATAACACTGTCGACATGAAACTTCTTGGGGCAGTTGAAGATGTAGGTGTTATCAACGAGTACGACTGGTGTTCGTATGTTCTAGATGGTGTAGTAAGTGCTGCTTTTGTTGCTAGGAAGTCACCGAGGTGTTTACGTGGTTGTATTCCTTTCCTTATGATTACATATTTTCAGAGGTTTGACTTCCGTGACGAGGCGCCTCGTTATGACCTCCCGCTTATAAAGCACTGGGATGATGAGAGGATTGCCTCCAGGTTAAAGGGTGAGCTTGTTGGTGGCTGTTTAGGGCGACAGACTTGGTCGTCTGTCACGTACCCTCGTACCGGTGTTAGTTATACTCATCATAGCAAAGTTGTCGATAAGCAACTTCCCACTACTTCTTCTGGAACCCCTCTATTAATGTCGGGCCCTTCGTCACGTTCAACGACCGACAAGAAGTTCATTCAGATCGAACTTCCGCCAGGTGTCGAAGATGACGCGGAGCTGGAAGCTAGAGCTGTTGATGTAAGTCAGGACTATGTAACCCTCACAATTTATAATTAATCCAATTATATTTAATTTCTGATATTATTTTTTAACCTATATCGTCATTTATTAAACCACATTTCACTTCACACTGAAATGGTAGGGTGTGCACGAGCTCTACCTAAAGATGCAACGGAATGCAATTGTTTTTCACGCATGGTATTCGGATTCAACCTCGAAGCTTAAACGTCTTACTACTCCACATATGGATCCGGCTGATATCGTACCGTCACAGCACACAAGAGAATTTTTTGAGGGTGATGCGGTTCATAGGTACGTTGATGAAGTAATTGACATATCATGTCGGATGAAAGATTCTGTTGGCATAGCACCTGTATTTCATGAAGAGTCAGTTAGGCAGGATAATGAGGTGGATGATCGGGTTATAGATCGCCCATCAGATCTTGAGGAACAAAATGTTGACTGCCCCGTAGAGGCTTCAGGTTTGGAGATGGTAACTTCGGTGTTATATTCTACTGCTGAGATGGGTGAGATAGCTCGCGATATAAGTATCGATGCTGCCGGAAGGGATGTAGTTGCGGTTGCAACAAATGCTGATGATTTGCGGTTGTTAGGTACACAAACCGGTGGGGCTAATGTACTTTATTCTACTGTGGAAGTAGATGACATACTGCGTGATTGCGGGAGGCAGAGACAGGTTGTGAACCTGAATGTTTTGCGGGAAACGAAGCACCTATCTCAGCGACTGTCGTACATCATCCCTATTTGTTCCACTCTGACAGACCGCATTCCTGCATGGCTGTCGTCCCTGAAAATCTCGGATGCTCCATTGATTGGGGGGCACCCGATCCGGATTATCTAATCGTCTCAGATGCCTTGTGCCGTAACAAGAGTATCTTCAAGGGTGTTTTAAGTCTGAGGATGCATGTATTGGATTACGTGTTTAACAAATCGTCCATATATAACAAACTGTAAGTCTACAATATAAACTCATAACTCATTAAGAATTTTATTATACAGTAACTCTAATAAATATACATGAAACATTAGTCTATATCTACTGTAACTCTAACAACTTTTGATGAAACTCCAACTGTCATTTATGAAACTTTATTCTACATACTGTAAATCTATTTATTATGAAACTCTAACAACTTTTGATGAAACTCCAACTGTCATTTATGAAACTTTATTCTACATACTGTAAATCTATTTATTATGAAACACTAACAACTTTTTATGAAACTCTAACTACAATTTATGAAACTCTAACTACAATTTATGAAACTTTAGTCTATATAGACTGTAACTCTAATTTTCATGAAACTCTAACTAATTTTTATGAAACTCTAACTACAATTAAAGAAACTTTAGTCTATATACACTGTAACTCTATTTATTATGAAACTCTAACAATGTTTTATGAAACTCTAACTTCAATTTATGAAACTTTATTCTATATATACTGTAACTCTATTAACTGTAACTCTAACTATTATGTATGAAACTTTATTCTACATATGCTGAAACTCTATTTATTATTTATGAAACTCTATTCAATTTTAATTTATAATGTAACTCGAGCTTTGTTGTTTAGGGAACCTCTTGTATCTTACACTGGATTTCACTGCATTTCGCGTGACGACCTCTGGTCTTTGGAACCTGGAGCTCAGGTCTTAAACAATGTCATTGACTGCTGGTGTATTTTACTCAACCACCTCATGCATGAGAACACTGCACCAGTCCCAACGTCCCGATGTTTCTTTGGACTTAGCCACACTGTACGTGTTTGTAATTTTAACAAACTTTGATATTTCTCCCTACGCAATCCTTCTTGTTAATACTATTTTTGGTACAGGGTCCTGTACTGGAAATTTGGAAAGCGCATAAAAAAGGGGAAGTGGCTGATGTCAGTAAAGAAATATTCTCTTCGTGGGATATGTGGGTTGAAGAATGTATTGATCCTTTTCGTCTTGACTCTGATTTGGTAGGTGTTACCAATTTTGTGAAGAATGTATTCACTATAATACAGTTTTGTGAAATATAATACAGTTTTGTGAAATCTATAACTTTAATAATGTTTTGGTGTAATTTTCACAGGTCCTCATCCCTATACTGTCTGGTGATGGTGATCATTACAGCTGTGCATGTATAAATTTTTTATCCCAGCAGATTGAATACCTTGACAACCGTTTTTACGATGATGATTTTGACTCCCTGCCTTATGTCTCCATAGCACGTATCACAGTAAGTCATCACACTATCGTTTTATTTGTTTTTAAATTTTCTTTTTTTTAAAAGAACTAATTACATATAATCACTGCAGGCTAAAGAAATGGGCAAGTACATGGTCTCTAAAGGGATATCTAAAGGCGACAGGGTTAGCGGGTTTGAAATTGTCAACGTTAAATTCAGATGGCAAGGTGTAGGCTACTCTGCCCAAGATTGTGGCATATACATGATGATTCACATGCTTCTTTATAACGGGACTCTTTTTGATTGCGGCTTAGGAAGTATGGATTCAGTGAACTTGTACAGAGCGGAGATTGCTGCTACGCTTCTATTGAGTGACATTAACAAGGATAGGAGGGTGTTGTTGGCTGCTGTTGAGTCGTTCAAAGCTGGTAACATTAACCCTAGCGCAGGACCGAAGAAAATCGTGTCCAACAATGGTAAAAAAAGAGGAACTGACAGTGACACAGGTCCTTCAGAAGAGAAGCGCCCACGGTTATCTGATTCCGAACCCAAAACACCAGTGGCTACAACAGCTGCCCATTCTAAATCCATCACAAGCTTATCTGCTGTTAAGAGTCGCCCCCGTGGTGGGGGAGACGGTTTGGGTTGCACAATCGATTGCGGGTTAGCCGATATAGCAATCCTTGTGGTTGCAAAACCTTTACGCAACAACCAGTATTTATATAAGGACGTCACTTATTTACGGAAACACACAGCAGACTATTGCTTCGTCGACGACATTGATTGTAACCCTAGGTACGGTAACATTTCTCTACATATCATCTCTATATTTGGCCTCAAAATTAATAATTTATAATTACAGGGAATGCCTAGCAGATTATGGACGGAATGCTCGACTAAATAGGGATGACATAATGTCAATGCTACCTGAGTTGAAAACGTCCTCAAATGTAATCGAATGCTGGTCGAAGCTGCTGAATAAGATAGAATCAGATGAATATGAAGTGCCCAGAATGGCTTTCTTTGGTATAAGGCATACGGTAAGCAATTGCTTGGCTAAAGTTGCATAATATCGTACTAAAGTTTCATAATATATGTATTAAAGTTACACAATTTCCTGTTGAAGTTAGAATTCAAACATTATTGTATATACTGTAACTCTATTTATGATGAAACTCTAATGACAATTTATGAAACTTTAGTTTATAATACTGTGGATTCTATTTATTATGAAACTCTAACTACAATTTATTAAACTTTATTCTATAATACTGTAACTCTATTTATTATGAAACTCTAACTAGTTTGAATGAAACTCTAACTACAATTTATGAAACTTTAGTTTATATATACTGTAACTATATTTATTATGAAACTCTAATTACTTACTATGAAACTCTAACTTAAATTTATGAAACTTTAGTCCATATATACTGTAGCTCTATTTATTATGAAACTCTATCTACTTTTTCTGAAACTCTATTTACAACTTATGAAACTTTAGTAAATATATACTGTGTGCTCTATTAACTGTAACTCTAACAATAATTTATGAAACTTATTTGCTGTTAAGAGTTTTAAAGTTCCATACTAAAGTACTAAAGTTAAATTGATAATTAATATTATATATGCGGTCTCATTTTTAACGCCTAAAACGAATTGTGTAGGATGCGGTAATGCGCCTAAAGGACAGCAAAGATCAGTCAACCCCCAGCAATACCCAGATTGATAATCTTTTCAGCATATGGGACATGTTTATCAAGGGATGTGGTCGTTCGTTTAACACGAACGCATAACTATTTTTCATACCAGTTAATGTTGACGAGCATTATGCGTGTGTATGTATCAATTTCAAAACAAAGACTATTGATCTCCTCGATAATCAATATTACCCGGCTTCCAAACAGTCCGACATTGTTGACGTTGCTATTATAATTGTAAGTTTTAATTTCTTTACTTTCCACTGCATTATATTATCAAATTTACAAATTCACTCTAACAAATTTTGTTCATTTACCACCCTATAATAATGTATATGTAGGCCGAGGTGTTTAGCGACTACTTGGAGTCCAGGGGTCTGGGAAGGGATGAAGAGGTCCCTATGTTTGAGAGACGTCAAATAAAATTAGCCTGGCAGGGTCCAAAAGCTAATGTAGAGGAGTCCGGCGTATTCACCATGATGCATATGTTACTATATGAGGGTGCGCCGTTCAGTAGCGAAGACTTGATGAGGAAGATCACCCGCCGTTATCTGGTAATCCAACTTGCTGCAACACTTGTACTGGCGGACATGAACAAAATGCGGAAAGATTTATTGGAGAAGGTGAATACATTTGTGGACGGAAAAGCTGATTTATGGAAAAAACTTTATGCTGCCAGGAAAGCGAACAAGATTACGTCCAAAAAATAACAATCAGATCACTTGATGAGTCCAATGGACTTTGTATTTCAACTTTTACTGTCTTCACATTATGGCTTACTCTTTATATATTTATTAAATTTTAATTTAAAATATGTGTATCTAAGTATTTTTATCATTTAACTCTATGTAGGTAACTATAAATCTAAAATCTAACTAATTAACGAAACTCTAACAGTAGATTGTGAATCTGTTGTAAATTGGAAATCTTTTAATTTCAATCTAGTAACTTCAATAGGAAATTATGTAACTTTAGTTCGATATTATGGAACTTTGAATCTGATTAATGAAACTCTAACAAGTATAGCTTTCTAACTTCAATATGAAACTGCTTAATGGAACTCTATCGTAGCAAAGAGTGTGAAACTACATGCCCTTATATTTGAACTGTAGTCAATCATCTTGGAATGTTATAATATTACCAGTATAGCATTCTAACTTCAACAGTAAGTTGTGTAACTTTAATACATTTGGTATGAAACTTTAGCACGATATTATGCAACTTTAGTTACTATGAAACTGTGTAACTTTAATTCATTTCGTATGAAACTTTATCACGATATTATGCAACTTTAGTTTATATTAAACTGTGTAACTTTAATTCATTTGGTATGAAACTTTAGCACGATATTATGCAACTTTAGTAAAGAAGCGTCTTCTTTAATAAACTATAACACAAAGATGCAATCAAAGACTGTAACTATAAGACAATGATGCAAAACACTAATCAATAACAAATGGGACTTTAAAAAGTATTTCCTGAATTAAACTTAAACAAGTACATACTGAATTACAATTCTAATTCTTCCTTTATCTAATCCTCTAACTCATCATCTTCATTTTCCTCTTCTTCCTCCTCTTCCTCTTCCTCTTCTTCTTCCTCTTCATCGTCAACATTTTGTGGAGGACGTTCCACAAATGGATTAGGACAGTTACGTTTGTCATGATGTGCCATTTGCTTGCAGTTATTGCACATGCGTTTCGGCTTACTTGCACATGCGACAGCTTTTGCCTTATTAGACAGCATCCTCTTTCCACTACCTTTGTTCTTCGAAATTTTCGGTGGCAGTATTGTAATCTCGTTATTTGTAGCACAACCAAGTAATTCTTCTAACTCTTGATGCTTGGTCATTGGCGGAACTGAAGGTAGGAGTTTTTCCCTAAACTCTTTTATCAGTTTGCAAAGGTCCTCAACATGTTCCTTCTCCCGTCCAATAAGTACACCCATTGTCTCGTGTACTTCTGACCACAATTTCGTCATTTCAATCTGCTTTTTGTCAATGATATCCACATCACCCACCCCTACACACCCCTTGTGATTGCTTTTTATATCACGTAAAGCATCCTTCGTCCACCTTTTAGCAAATGATGACTCGGGTATCTTCTCCAGCCCATTACCTAAGTAAATTCATAGAATATGCCTACATGGTACACCCCTTCTTTCAAATAACTTACATGTGCAGCTACTCTCTAACGTACCTGCATCAAATTGACACAACAATGACAGTTTAGTAACTGTATATTCATACAATGCATGTCTGGTAATAATAATATTAGAGTTTCACAAATAGATGTCTGCATGTAACTTTAAGCATGTATATTGTAACTCTAACTACTATTTATGAAACTTTAGTTCATCACCTAAAGAAGTGTGTTTTTGACTGTTGTTGTGTCTTGTATACTGTAACTCTAACTAGTTTTTATGAAACTCTAACTACAATTTATGAAACTTTAGTCTATATAGTCTGTAACTCTAATTATTATTTATGAAACTGTTGTTGAATGTTTTTATGAAACTCTAACTAGTTTTTATGAAACTCTAACTACAATTTATGAAACTGTAGTCTAGATATTCTGTAACTCTATTTATTATTTATGAAACTGTTGTTGAATGTTTTTATGAAACTCTAACTAGTTTTTATGAAACTCTAACTACAATTTATGAAACTCTTACTACAATTTATGAAACTCTAACTAGTTTCATTAATTAGTTATAAAGTTCCATAATATTGTACTAAAGTTACATAACATATTAATTGAAGTTACATAACATATTAATTAAAGTTACCAAACTTTCTGTTGAAGTTAGAATTTTATCGATATAATATGTAACTGTATTAAACAGTGTATGTAACTGTATATAGATTTGTGGTTGCAAATAAATAGTGGGTGTATCTGTATTACCTGGGTTGTATTGTACAATGAAGTTTCGATTTCTCAAAGCATCTTTCACCGTATTCAGCTCCATGTTGTTACTTTCCGAGAACCCTCTAGAAGTTAATGTGTTTGTCGAGCACTTGTACTCTTCTTGAAATTCCTCAAAAACCGCATGTGTGAATAACCTCGCTCCGTCACTCTCTAGAGCAGACTTACTGAACAACTGAGGCGTTGATTGTCGATTTTCGTTGTCAAGTCTCTTGTGTGTATGTCTTTGCTGATCCATAGCACTTTCAAAGCGCATCCAGAATTCAACTAACGTACCACATTTGTGCTCGAACCGCTTTAAAAAACTGTTCTCACTTTCCGACCTTTGGGTAGTCCTCATGACAGCCCCCATTTTAAGATCTCTGCAGTGGGCCATCACCCACTGATTCCTTTTATCATAGCTTTCTTCAAACCAATCCCCCTTTCCAACTCCGTGTTCCTCCATGATTTCTACCCATCTACAGTCAAAGTCGGAATTCTCTAGTTCTTCGTCCCAAACGATACTATTTAATTTCTTCAAGAAATCAGGGTAGTCCTTCCTCGCGGTCCCAAACTTGCTGGGTACCTTATTCATAATATGCCACATACAAAAACAGTTTCATAAATAATAAATAGAGTTACAGAATACATGGACTAAAGTTTCATAAATTGTAATTAGAGTTCCATAAAAACTAGTTAGAGTTACAGTATACACGACTCAACAGTAGTCAACAACACACTCTAAATTGGTGTTAGAGTTTCATAAAAACTACTTAGAGTTACAATATATATGCTTAAAGTAAAAAGAAAAATATTGCAAAACTACAACATACACAAAAGAATAATAAAGATTAACAAATGAATTTACCTTATTCATAATATGCCACATACAAAAACGGTGCCTCGCTGTCTTGAAAACCAGTGTGAATGATTTAATAATACCCGGGTCTTGATCGGTAATTAAGTACTCTGGTTCCTTACCTCCCATTGCAATGAGAAACCGTTTGAACACCCAATTAAAAGACTCAAAATTCTCATTTGCAATAAGTGCGCCACAAAAAGTGACGGATCTCTTATGATTGTCCACACCTATGAAGGGTGTGAAAATCATAGAGTATTTGTTTGTTGCGTAGGTGGGGTCGTATGAAACTGCATCGCCAAATACCTCGTAATTTGTCCTGGCAACACTGTCTGCCCAAATAGCCCGACAAAGGCTATTATCTTCGTCAACTTCATAATCAAAGTAGAAGTCGGGCCGCGTCTCGGCCATGCTCTTAAAATGATCAATGAAAAGCTGCCCATCCCTTTCATGTATGAAACACTTTACATCTCTTTGAAAATTTTTGAAGTCGTTTAAGCTGGCTCCAATATTCTCGAACCCCTTCACATGCTCCTTACACATCCTGTAATTCTTTGTCGCTCCTATTTTTAGCTGCAATGAAAACACAAAAAAAGGACGTTTTACCATAAATGTCAATTCTAAGCCTTCAATGTCTGATATAACAATAAAACAATGTGTCCTGCAAATGACTACGAAACATTACAATCAAAATGCTATAATATATTAATGCAACTCACCCTTGAATTAGATACGATCATTGCCTTGTGATATTTCGATATGTTTTTTGATAACTTCTGAAACTCTCTGTTCTGTATTGAAACTAGTTCATGATTGTGTCCCTCTTGGAAGCGGTCAATCATCAAAATACCTTTTCTTGAAACTAACCTAACCCTAGCTTTGCAACCAATCCTCTTAATGTTTCTTTTCCTTTCCTGCGATCCGACTATGTCGTCTGTCCTTACAACGGCTTTGTAAGGAAAACCCTCCCTATTGCACACCAGCAGCTTTGACTTTATTGTCCCGTCACGCCACTTCTTCGTCGTGTAACGCCGGACATCAAATCCGCAAGCAAGCGCATAAACCTTGTAAAACGATACAGCTTCCTCAACATCTTCGAACTCCATGCCGATGAACGGTTTGAATTCCTCCTCCACCCTTCTACAAAATCCCTCCTCACCTTCAGTTGATGCTGTATTATCGTCACCTGTAACTGAAACTTTAGATAATCAAGGATAGAAGTGTGTTGTTGACTGCTGTTGAGTCGTCTAAACTGTAACTCTAACTACTGTTTATGAAACTCTAACTACAAATTATGAAACTCTAACTACAAATTATGAAACTTTAGTCTACATGAAACTTTAAAGGTAACTTTTAGACATATACATGTAACTCTAATATTTTATGATGAAACATTGAGTTTTTGTAACTGAAATTTCTAAAATTTGAACTAGCCTGACATTTCATTTCAACAGTGACTTATGTAACTATAATTTATCTTCACGTAACTTTAATCAATAAAGGATATAACTCTAAGTACTATTTATGAAACTCTTTCTATTTATGAAACTGTAACTCTAACTACTATTTATGAAACTCTAACTACACATTATGAAACTCTAACTACAAATTATAAAACTCTAACTACAAATTATGAAACTTCAACCAGTTGCTTATACAAAAAGAAATTTATCATCATCTATACCTACATTCATTCATCATCAAATTTATCCAGTTCATAATAATCGTTCATGATGCAAAAATTTAAACCTGGTAACCCATACACAAACTTATAGAATTATGAAACTCTAACTACAAATTATAAAACTCTAACTACAAATTATGAAACTTCAACCAGTTTCTTATACAAAAAGAAATTTATCATCATCTATACCTACATTCATTCATCATCAAATTTATCCAGTTAATAATAATCGTTCATGATGCAAAAATTTAAACCTGGTAACACATACACAAAACTTATAGAATTATGAAACTCTAACTACAAATTATAAAACTCTAACTACAAATTATGAAACTTCAACCAGTTGCTTATACAAAAAGAAATTAATCATCATTTATACCTACATTCATTCATCATCAAATTTATCCAGTTCATAATAATCGTTCATGATGCAAAAATTTAAACCTGGTAACCCATACACAAACTTATAGAATTATGAAACTCTAACTACAAATTATAAAACTCTAACTACAAATTATGAAACTTCAACCAGTTTCTTATACAAAAAGAAATTTATCATCATCTATACCTACATTCTTTCATCATCAAATTTATTCAGTTAATAATAATCGTTCATGATGCAAAAATTTAAACCTGGTAACCCAAAAATAAAACGACAATATAACAAATCTTAATTAAGAATCAAAAAATTACCATTGTTGAGCAGTATAATCTGCATGTCAGCCATAACAGCTCCTTTGTGATGAAATATAAGGCTACGAAAGGCGGCCTTCAGTTGAGAGAACTTTAGAGAGAGAAGTAGGTTGATTAAAAGGAAAAAATTGAAGCGTCAAATGGAAAATTGTTTCATCAAATGGAAAAGAATGAGTGAGTCGGGGAAAAAAAAGGAGAAGATGAAGCATTGTTTTTGTTTTCACGTAAAACACTAATCAATGAGATTCTAATTATTGTGAATTTGTCAGTATTGGGAGTACAAAAAGCAGACTTCATGTAATTAATATCTAATTTCACTATTTAATTACAAAAATCTCTAATTTAATCACAACCATCCATTTCATTTAATCTAATGGTTAGTATTAGGACTTAGGGACTCAATTATGGAGGTGGACTCATTATAACTTGCCTCTATATATATATATATATATATATATATATATATATATATATATATAGAGGCAAGATCCGGTGAGTCCACCTAAATATTTGAGTCCGTGAGTCCAGCCATAGAATATCACAGATTACACAAAACAATATCATTCGTTATACTAAACAGTATCACGAACAAAAACAGGATAAAGGGTTAAACATATTCTATGTCATACTACTCGCCCTTGACGACGACCCCCCACCCACCAATAACGACGACATATCCAAGAACCTAGATGACACAAGCAAACACTTATCCGGCACCGTCGTCACCCATTATATATCCCATGTTTTCTTTTCAATCTTCATATTCCTCCACCCACTCTTACTCGGAGCTCACACCATTCTCAATACAACAAAATTTGTCATTGTTGTCGTTAAATTATGTGTCTCGTATTCGGTTATGAAGAAAAATGCGGGAGGCAATGATGCTTAGTAGAGTGAAAATATGATAAAAGAAGCTATACACTTGAAACACAGATAATAGAGACTTTCTGGCATGAAAGGGCGATATAATGATGGTGTTTGTCAATGCATCGGTAGTGGAAGAAATTGGTGTGAAAAAAAGTATGAGAACAAAACGTTTGTAATAGTGCACGAAAAAGTTGTTTAGTGGTGTGATATTGTATAGTATATCCCGTGATATTGTTTAGTATAACTTGTGATATTTATCATGGAATACGGACTCAAAAAGATAGGGTGGACTCACATGATCCTAATTATATATATATATATATATATATATTATATATATATATATATATATATATATATATATATATATATATATATATATAACTTGGATCCGGTGAGAACCACTAAGATAATGAGAACCGTGAGAACTCCGCCTTACAAAATATATTTTTTAAATCTAATGAAATATTTGGATTCGGTGTAGAATGTTATGGCTAGATAACATATTTCTTGGCCGAAAATTTATAAGCTACTGACGGAAATCGAGTCGAAATAGATTTCACTCTTTTTAATGCACCTAGTAGTCACTTGCATGTATCTAACAATTTTCATGCTCTTACTACTCATTTTCATGCATTTAGAGTTAGTTATTTTCATGCACCTAATAATTGTTTTTATGAATGTAACTTTAGTCTAGATTTAAATATATTAACTCGAAATTATACAATTTTATGTAACTTTAGTCAAATTTTTTGTAACTTTGTTAAAAGTTTATGTAACGTTTGGTCATTTTAAGTGTGTAACTTTAGTTCATGGTGGCGGCCACCACCAACAATAACAACACAGCCAAGGCCACCACCAACAATAACAACACCACCAAGAGCCACGACCACCACCGTAGATGCCCCATATCACGCACCCCTACGGCGTACCCCCACCCTATCTACAACCACCATGACACACCGCCACCATAACCACACCATCCGAACTCCCTCTTCTCTAACCCAACACCACCAAAAACCACTCCACCACCGAAAAAATAAAACCAAAATAAACAAATCTGAAAATAAAATAAAAGAGAAGGTGGTGTAGGAAGGCCGACGAGTGGAGGCAGGAGGCTAGAGAGGCGGCGTGAAGGAGGAGGAAGGAGGGAGAAAGAATATGGGAGAAGGAGTAGCGCAGGAGGAGGAGCGCCGTGGAGGAGGAGGATGAGGCCCAAGTTTATATTTTGAAAAATGTAATGTATTTTGACTTGGTGCTTTAGTCTGTTGCGGTTTTAAAATTGTCTTTTTGCCAACCTTTTGTATTTTGTATAATTATAATGGTTTGTACTTTATATAATTAAGACTTATGCAATGGTTTGTACTTTGAAGTAAATATTAGAATCATTTTGCATCAATTTATGTCTTAGATTCTACATGTTATTTCTATAGCCATATGGTTTTTTACATTAATAAAATATCTCTCACATCATTAACAGATATCGGACGAAAAAATGTCGCACAAAAGCAAAAACAAGCAGCTAAAAAACCGGTCTCAATTGATACTTTTTGTTCAACCAAATCAAAACATGATGGAAGTTAAAAGGCTAGACATCTAATTCAGTAACCAAAAATGTTGTACGACAACAAACTCATTCAAGTAAGCTGACTCCCCTATTTTTAATCTCGTCCCCTCAAAAAAGGGTTCACACTTCCCCTCTAAGGTGTCTTAGGTCGCGCGGCCGTTCAAATAATGATAAGGGAAAAGGTTTAGGGTTGGATTAGGCGGGTCCGCGAAGCGGTTCTGCCTAATCCAACCATAAATCCTTTCTCGTCCTAATATTAGGATACCATTCCCCTATTTTTAATCACATCCCCTCAAAAAGGGTTCACTCTTCCCCTCTAGGGTGTCTTTAGGTCTCGCAGCCGTTCGAATACTGATAAGGGAGAGGATTTAGGGGTGGATAAGGCGGGTCCGCGAATTCCCATCCTAATTTTAGGATACCATTCCCCTACTTTTAATCCTGTCCCCTCAATAAAGGGTTCAATCTTCACCTCTAGGATGTCTTTAGGTCTCGCGGCCGTTCGAATAATTATAAGGGAAAGGGTTTAGAGTTGGATTAGGTCCGCGAAGTGGTCCTACCTAATCCAACCTTAAACCTTTTGGTGTCGTAATTGTAGGGATACCATTCCCTTATTTTTAATCTCGTCCCCTCTAAAAAGGTTCACTCTTCCTCTCTAGGATGTCTTTAGGTCTCGCGGCCGTTCGAATACTTATAAGAGAAAGGGTTTAGGGTTTGATTAGGCGGGTCCGGGAAGCGGTCTTGCCTAATCCAACCTTAAACCCTTTCGTGTCGTAATTGTAGGATATCATTCCCCTATTTTTAATTTTGTCCCCTCAAAAAATGTTTCACTCTTCCCGTCTAGGGTATCTTTAGGTCTCGCAGCCGTCTGAATAATTTTAAAGGAAAGGGATTAGGGTTGGATTAGGCGGGTCTACGAATCAGTCCTACCTAATCCAACCCTAAACCCTTTCCCGTGCTAATTTTAGGATACCATTCCCCTATTTTTAATCTTGTCCCCTCAAAAAAGGGTTCACTCTTCCCCAATTGGATGTCTTTAGGTCTTGCGGCCGTTCGAATAATGATAAGGGAAAAGGTTTAACCCTTTCCCGTCCTAATTTTACGATACCAATTCCCTATTTTTAATCTCGTCCCCTGAAAAAAGGGTTCACTCTTCCCCTCGAGGGTGTCTTTAGGTCTCGCGACCGTTTGAATAAATATAAGGGAAAGGGTTTAGGGTGGGATTAGGTGGGTCCGCGAAGCGGTCCTACCTAATCAAACCCTATACCCTTTCCCGTCCAAATTTTAGGATACCATTCCCGTAATTTTTATCTCGTCCCCTCAAAAAAGGGTTCACTCTTCCTCTATTAGGTGTCTTTAGGTCTCGCGGCCGTTCGAATAATGATAAAGGAAAGGGTTTAGGGTTGGATTAGGCGCGGACCCGCCTAATCCAACCCTAAACCCTCTCCCGTCCTAATTTTAGGATAGCATTCTCTTATTTTTAATCCCGTCACCTGAAAAAAGGGTTCACTCTTCCCCTCTAAGGTGTCTTTAGGTCTCGCGGCCGTTCGAATAATGATAAAGGAAAGGGTTTAGGGTTGGATTAGGCGGGTCCGCGAAGCGGTTCTGCCTAATCCATCCCTAAACCCTTTCCCGTCCTAATTTTAGGATACCATTCCCCTATTTTTAATCTCGTCCCCTCAACAAAGGGTTCGTTCTTCCCCTCTAGGGTGTCTTTAGGTATCGCGGCCGTTCGAATATTGATTAGGGAGAGGGTTTAGGGGTGGATAAGGCGGGTCCGCGAATTCCCATCCTAATATTAGGATACCATTCCCCTACTTTTAATCCTGTCCCCTCAATAAAGGGTTCACTCTTCCCCTCTAGGATGTCTTTAGGTCTCGCGGCCGTTCGAATAATTATAAGGGAAAGGGTTTAGGGTTTAATTAGTCGGGGCTGCGAAGCGGTCCGGCCTAATCCAACCTTAAACCCTTTCGTGTCGTAATTGTAGGATAACATTCCCCTATTTTTAATTTTGTCCCCTCAAAAAATGTTTCACTCTTCCTGTCTAGGATGTCTAAAGGTCTCGCAGCCGTTTGAATATTTATAAAGGAAAGGGTTTAGGGTTGGATTAGGCGGGTCTACGAATCGGTCCTACCTAATCCACCCCTAAACCCTTTCCCGTGCTAATTTTAGGATACCATTCCCCTATTTTTAATCTTGTCCCATCAAAAAAGGGTTCACTCTTCCCCTCTTGGATGTCTTTAGGTCTTGCGGCCGTTCGAATATTGATATAGGGAAGCGGTCCTACCTAATCCAACCCTAAACCCTTTCCCGTGCTAATTTTAGGATACCATTCCCCTAGTTCTAATCCCGTCCCCTCAAAAGAGGGTTCACACTTCTCTAATAGGGTGTCTTTAGGTCTCGCAGCCATAAACCCTTTGCCGTCCTAATATTAGGATACCATTCCACTATTTTTAATCTCTACCCCTCCAAAAAGGGTTCACTCTTCCCCTATAGAGTGTCTTTAGGTCTCGCGGTCATTCCCATAATTATAATGGAAGGGTTTAGGATTGGATTAGGCGGGTCCACGAAGCGGTCCAGGCTAGTTCAATCCTTAACCCTTTCCCGTCCTAATTTTAGGATACCATTACCTTATTTTAAATCCCGTCCCCTCAAAAAAGGGTTTATTGTTCCCCTCTAGTGATTCTTTAGGTCTCGCGGCCGTTCGAATAATGATAAGGGAAAAGGTTTAACCATTTCCCGTCCTAATTTTAGGATACCAATTCCCTATTTTTAATATCGTCCCTTGAAAAAAGGGTTCACTCTTCCCCTCGAGGGTGTCTTTAGGTCTCGCGACCGTTTGAATAAATATAAGGGAAAGGGTTTAGGGTGGGATTAGGTGGGTCCGCGAAGCGGTCCTACCTAATGAAACCCTAAACCCTTTCCCGTCCAAATTTTAGAATACCATTCCCCTAATTGTAATCTCGTCCTGTCAAAAAAGGGTTCACTCTTCCTCTATTAGGTGTCTTTAGGTCTTGCGGCTGTTTGAATAATGATAACGGAAAGGATTTTAGGTCGGATTAGGCGTGTCGGCGAAGGGGTCCTGCCTAATCCAACCCTAAACCAATTCCCGTCCTAAATTTAGGATAACATTCCTCTATTTTTAATCTCGTACCCTCAAAAGACGATTCACTCTACCCCTCTATGGTGTCTTTAGGTCTCGCAGCCAATCGAATAATTATAACCGAAAGGGATTAGGGTTGGATTAGGCGGGTCTGTGAAGCGTTCAGCCTAATCCAACTCCGAACCCTTTCCCGTCCAAATTTTAGGATACCATTCCCATATATTTAATCCCGTCTCCTCAAAAAAGGGTGAACTCGTTCAGCCTAATCCAACTCCGAACCCTTTCCCGTCCAAATTTTAGGATACCATTCCCATATATTTAATCCCGTCTCCTCAAAAAAGGGTTCACTCTTCCCCTCTTGGGTGTCTTTAGGTCTCGCGGCCGTACGAGTAATGATAAGGGAAAGGTTTAAGAGTTGGATTAGACGGGTCCACGAAGCAGTCCTGCCTAATTCAACCCTAAACCCTTTCACGTCCTAATTTTAGGATACCATTCCCTTATTTTTAATCCCATCCCCTCAAAAAAGTGTTTACTCTTCCCCTCTTGGGTGTCTTTAGGTCTCGCGGCCGTTTGTAAAATGATAAGGGAAAGCGTTAAGAGTTTGATTAGGCGGGTCCACGAACCGGTCTAGCCTAATCCAACCCTAAACCATTTCCGGTCCTAATTTTAGGATACCATTCCCCTATTTTTAATATCGTCCCCTCAAAAAAGGGTTCACTCTTCTCGTGTTGGAGCTAGTGTCCTCCACAGTTAGTGTGATAACGTGTTTAAATCTCTTACAGGTTCACAGGGTATACTTAGTATTCTTATCAGTTGATTAACGTTTATCGATAACGGTTGGCTTGCTAGAAGTTTGACATTATAGTCATTTTAATGGCGGTGATCAACTGGTCCTAAAAGTCACACCTAAAGGATGTGTTTGAGAGATATGATTATATGAAAAATATAATCATATTGATGCCTTATATGACTAAAAGGTTAGTCAATGTAATGATGATACGATTATTTAATACGATTAAATAATTAGCTGAGACGAATTAAATGTAATTGAATATAAACTGTTATATCTAATTGATGTATATAATGTAATTATTATTTAATAACGAATTAAATGTTAATTCATAATTAAATATAAACTGTTATATTTAATTAGCAAATTATAAATATACGATATTTATGGTTGACGTATATATTATACGATATTGTCATAATAAATGATGTCAGACCGGTATTAATAAATCGACTACAAGATGTTGTATGGACTTATTAATATGTGACAACATAAATGACAATAATGATACATACACATTTTATACATTAAAAAAAAAGCTAACAACTTAAAAACAAGTAGAGAAAAAAGAGGGAAGGACTCCTCTCTTTGCTCCACTACTTGGACGGTTAAAGGAGAGTAGAAGAGAAAACAAATTCAGATTTTTATTATCTCTTTCTCTACATTTCTTATCATTACTTTTCACAAAAATTATTAGTAATTTTTGTATTCAAAATAGCACAAGAAAAGGCATTTCTCGGAGGATCTTGGGTGCAACGATTAGGAGAATATCGATCTCGATATTTGTTCTTAGGCCATATTGCTAGGACCGGAGGTTGATTCTAATCTCTATGTTTTATATTATGCATTTCGTTTATGACTCGCATTTCATATATTTTGATTTCGTTATAATCCTTAAATTTCATGATGAAATATACCGATACTTCCCACAACAGTATAGGGTTGGATTAGGCGGGTCCACGAAGCGGTTTTGCCTAATCCAACCCTAAACTATTTCCTGTCCTAATTTTAGTATACCATTATCCTAGTTTTAATCTCGTCCCCTCAAAAAAGGGTTCACTCTTCCCCTCTAGGGTGTCTTTAGGTCTCGCGACATTTCGAATAATGATAAGGGAAAGGGTTTAGGTTTGGATTAGGCGGGTCCGCGAAGCGGTCCTTCCTAATCCAACTCTAAACCCTTTCCCGTCCTAATTTTAGGATACCATTCCCATATTTTTAATCGTGTCCCCTCAAAAAACAGTTCACTCTTCCCCTCTTGGGTGTCTTTACGTCTCGTGGCCGATCGAATAATGGTAAGGCAAAGGGTTTATGGTTGGATTAGGTTGGTCCGCAAAGCGGTCCTGCCTAATCCAACCCTAAACACTTTCCCGTCCTAATTTTAGGATACCATTCCCCTATTTTTAATCACGTCCCCTGGAAAAAGGGTTCACTCTTCCGCTCCAGGGTGTCTTTAGGTCTCGCAACCGTTTGAATAATGATAAGGGAAAGGGTTTAAGGTTGGATTGGGCGGGTCCGCGACGCGGTCCTTCCTAATCCAACCCTAAACCCTTTCCCGTCCTAATTTTAGGATACCATAGCCCTAGTTTTAATCCCGTTCCGCTCATCATCAGCCCGACGAGATCGACTAGTGCTACCTATGATTCGTCTGATAAACCCACCTGCCATAAGTAAAAGCTATATACAATGGAAATTATTAGGTAGTTCAATATATAAAAACCGTGAGCAAACTTTTTGAATTACAATGCAAAGTTTCAAATTCGATTATAATTCTATTTTGACAAATAGATTACAATTAACTTGGGGATGTGGGGTATAACGAACTTCTTCATCGCTAAGGTCGTCGGGATTAAGCCGAGTCTCCATTATTTGCTCAACATTATCACGTAATGCATCTTCAACCAACTCCCGGTAAGGATTCTCACTAACTACGATACTACTTGAACTCTCTTCGGTAGCCAGTTTCTCACCGTGATACTTCCATGCATAATAATTATCAGTAAAACCATTCGACCATAGATGATATTGAACCTCCCTTTTCGATTTAAAAGCTAAGTTATCACATTTCTTACATGGACACCTCATTTCACCGCCTAAATCCTTAAACTCACTAGATTGTTCTCCGAATTCAATAAACTCTTTCACCCCATTTGCAAATATCAGCTTGGGTTTCTTTTTTTCGTCTAATCTTTCATACATCCACTGTCGTTCTAATCTTTTCATGTTATTATGTATCTACATTTAAATATATATACACTACAAAACGAACGCGGGAAACTGACGGACAAAATCCGTCAGTAACCGAGAAAATCCGTCAGTAATTTTGACTACTGACGGAATTTCCGTCAGTACCCCGCGTCACTTCAATTGGTAACGAAAAAACGGCTTCTGACGGAATTTCCGTCAGTATTTGTAACTACTGACGGACTTTACTGACGAAACCTGACGGAATTTCCGTCAGAAAAGTCAAGATTGACTTGAGGTACTGACGGAAATTCCGTCAGTATGTCAAGTCAATCTTGACTATTCTGACGGATTTTCCGTCAGTTTTCTCAAGTCAATTTTGACTTTCCTGACGGAATTTCCGTCAGTAAGTAAAAGAGTAGGGGCTGGATACAGCAGCCTGCTGTCCAGCCACAATGCGTTTTTTTGCATTGTTTTAAACGTTGAAAATTTCAACAAAACCTGCAATACAGAAAATACATACGTTCACCGCAAAGCGGTAATTCATACTCACATCGACCGCACGGTCGGAAATCAACAAAAGGCGATAAAAATAAAGGTGAAGACCGATGGAAATTGGAAAAATAATTCATTACATAAAATCAAAAAACAAATTCATACAACTTGGGGATTTACAAGCTTACAAATTCAACTGTTCCTAACTTAGGTAAATTAAACATTACTAACCTAAGGGGGTAACGGGAGGTGCTCCAAAACTGTGCCCGTCGTCCGCGTTGTCATCTCTTGGACGTGGAGGAGGGAAGTTGTTGCACAAGTCCGGGGTAGGATTAACCTGAAAGTATTATAAAAACATAAAGTGATATATATATATCGGAAATATTAATCCTTTATAGTTAATATCCTAAATTGTATGTGAATTAAAAATAAAGGACTTACCAATTCTTTAAACGCATCGGAACAACTCTTCCGGCCTAGAGTATGGGTGCCCACCGCTTTCTCGCCACCTGACCGTCTATTAGCCTTGTTTATGTTAGACCTCTTGGCGAATTCGGGATCGCTTTCGGGCCTATTTCTAATGTTTTCCCACCAACTTTCAGGCACCCAATCCGGCCTATTTTTGTTATACTTGCAGCCATTGACAAGTGAGGTAATCCGCCTCGTGACATGTTTCTGCCAGTCGGGCTTCGGGTCGTAGTTCGGATCGACCGAGTTCACATGATTCTATTTCATCATAAACAACTTGTTAGTAATTGCTGAAATTGTATAACTACATTTTTTGAATGAAAACAATTACTTTTTAGTAATAGATATATACAACCGTAATAAAATATACCTGAAAGTACTCCCACATCCGCCTACGCTGGTATAGGCTCGCTTCACTCCATTTGGTGAAGTATTCTCGGTTTATGGTACGAATAAAAGACCAAGTAACGTATTGCTTGATCGGCTTGTCGTCCCACCTGAAAAATATACATATTAGAACGAACGCGATAATAAAAGATAATAGAAATTATCGCAAAAGTGATAATAAAATAAAGTTTGCGATAATAAAAGTATGATATATATAAATTAATTAGACACTTACCATTGGCCTATAGTAGGATTGCGAGACAGAATAATCCGGTTACTCTCCTGCTGTGGCGTCGGGATCGCCACCTGCTCCTGCTCCTGCTCCTGCTCCTGCTCCTGCTCCTGCTCGTGAAAGGCAGCATCCTCCTCGTTCCGCTCATCGTCGGCACGACGAGAACGACTAGTACTGCCACCTATGATTCGTCTGATAAACGATCCACCTGCCATAAGTAAAAGCTATATACAATGGAAATTGTTAGGTAGTTCAATATATAAAAACCGTGAGCAAACTTCTTGAATTACAATGCAAAGTTTCAAATTTAATTATAATTGTATTTTGACAAATAGATTACAATTAACTAGTGACCCTCACTATCACTATCACTACAAATCAACAAACTTTCATCATCTGAAAAAAGTATTCCGACTTCTTCATCATCTTCCTCATTTTGTAGTAGTTGAATATCTTCATCTTCATCATCTTTTTCTTTTTCTTCACCGATGTCCTTGTCATACTCCCCTTCACCCCTTTCAACAACCACTTCATATTCATCCTCACTTTGTGTCTCTTCCACCAAAATTGGTGAAATTGACTGACTATTGACAACCACATCTTCTTGGAAGACAATTTCGTCAACAGGAGCATCAACATGCGATCGTGCCTTGATTTTAAAAACCGCGGACCATTGATTATCTTTCTTAGTGGTTGGATAAGGAGCATAACACACTTGATCCACTTGAAAAGCTGCCACGAATGGGTTATGTCCACGAAGTTTCTTTTTTAAGTTTACATCGACAAGTCCGTATACCTTATGGATACTAACTCCTTGTGGGGAATTATCAAACCAATCACATTTAAACAATATGGCTTTATAAATTCTGTGCTCGGTATAATAAGAAAGCTCAACTACTTCATTAAGGGTTCCGTAGTAGTCCAACCCTTCAGTAGAACTCACACAAACCCCATTGCTTATAGTAGCTTTCGGAACATCAACTCCCTCTTTAAAAGCACGAAATTTGTAGCCATTGATAGAATATCTTCTCCATGTCCTCACCCAGTTACTTGGACCCCCTGCTAGAGCTATTATTAAAGGATCCTTCAATCTATAAGCCTATATATCAATAAAACAATATATTAATTATATTAAGATGTTATATATATTCTCAATATAAATTATTAGTTAATAAGAAATTGAAATGTGATCTTACTTCATTTCCCAACCATTTCGAAAAACTTTTGTCATGTTTGCTCCAAACATCATCATAAGACGTGACATCAGGATATGTGAGTTTGATGTACGTCTCGAATTCCCTAATAATAAGACGTGACATCAAGACTTAGTAATGTACGTTTGAACTATAATGAATTAATTTTATTACGAAAACTTATTTGTGTAATAATGAATCAAATACTTACTTTTCATAAGTCTCTAAAAATTGCCCACAGTTTCTTAGCACATAAAAATGAGCTTCTTCAAACTCTTTTTCATTTAAGTACCTCGTTATACATTTCCCGGTAGTATTTCCCAAGTCATCATTGAACAACTCGGGTATATTTGAATCTAGTTGGTTATCGGAATTCACACCAACCTCCAAGTCCTTCGCTTTTGTGTCAATGTGATCTTCAAAATATAGGGAACAAAAATTATAAATTTCCTCTAACAAAAAAGCGTTGCATATGGAACCCTCGACCCGAGCTTTGTTGCCAACCTTCTTTTTCAAATGATTAAGGAACCTCTCAAATGGATACATCCATCGATATTGGACAGGTCCTCCAACTTTCGCTTCATAAGGTAAGTGAATAGGTAAATGCTCCATGGAATTGAAGAAAGAAGGGGGAAATATCATTCTAACTTGCATAATATCTCCGCAATTCTTGACTCTAAATGTTCCATGGAATCAACTTTAATCGTAGAAGTACACAAGTCTCTAAAAAATTGGCTTATCTCAGTTATAGCATTCCAAGAATTCGTCGGGAGTAAATGTTTCAATGCAACAGGAAGTAACCGGTCCATAAAGACATGACAATCATGACTTTTCATGGAATGTAACACCAAATTTCTATGGTCAACACACCGACTCAAATCTGAAGCATAACCATCCGGGAATTCCAAACTAGCAACCCATTCGCATAGAGCCTTCTTCTCCGCTGTCTCTAAAACAAACCTAGATGATATGGGTCGTTTCAAGCAATACTCAAGAAAGTCAGCTTTACCCTTAGGGCCAAATGAAGTTTTCTTTGTTACATTCATCACCGTGTTGATAAGTTGTTCAAAAAAGTTTTTCTCAATGTGCATAACATCTAAGTTGTGTCGAATCAACAATGTCTTCCAGTAAGGGAGTTACCAAAAAATGCTTTGTTTCCACCAACCTTCAGTTTTGTCGTTTTTCAATCTTTTCATTTCTTCAGCAGAAGACTCGACAACTTTTGGTAAACCTTTTACCGAATCCCAGACTTCAGCACCGGTTAATTTGATTGCAACTGTGGTATCCTCAGTTTTCCTATTCGTTAGAAAATGCTTACAATTGTTGCGGAAAGGATGATCATGTTTCAAGAAAGTACGATGACAATCGAACCAACAAACTTTTTTACTATGTTTCAGAAAAAAGGATTTAGGATCTGTTTGAAGACAATAAGGACAAGCACGGTATCCGGCTGTGGACCAACCGGAAAGCATGCATATGCAGGGAAATCATTGATCGTCCATAGTAATGCCACTTTTAATTGAAAGTTACGTTTCTTAGAGACATCATAGGTATCCACACCGGTTTCCCAACTCTTTGATCAACGGTTGGAGGTACACATCCAATTTTGCTTTAGGGTTATTAGGACAAACAAGTGATTAAGACGGAGGGCGAAATTAAATTAACAACAAAAATTTCATTAACAAAAAAAGTAATGGCTACTATCCTACGTCAATTAAAGACAAACAAATGATTAAGACGGAGGGCGAAATTAAAATAAAGACAAATATAATACCTAAGGATGAAAATAAACAAAGAAAGCGGCGACAAGCAGTGACGGCGACAAGTAGCGGCGGTCGACGGTTGGAGGTAGCTAGTGGTGGTCGTCGGATCTACAACAAACAACTAATAAAGAACATATAAATTAACAAAATGAGAAAAGAAAGAGAATGAAATAGTTAATTAAACTTATCAAGGATGTGCTGGTTGGAAAGTAGTCGCCGGAGGAAGTTAGTCGGTGGTAGTGATGGAGCCCGTGGTCGGAAAGTGGATTAAATTGATTTGGGGGTTAAGTTTTGGGGAAAATGAAGAAGAAAGAAATGACGGGCTGATTGTTCGATTTCAGCATAAAAAGAAACTTTCTGACGGAAATTCCGTCAGGAATCCGTCAGTTTAGCGAGAATTCGAGAACTTTTCTGACGGAATTTCCGTCAGAACCTATGTTTGACTGGGCTGTATTTGACTGCATTATTAGTTGCTTCTGACGGAAATTCCGTCAGTATAATGGACAATTACTGACGGATGTTCCGTCAGTATTAGTAATTTTTGACGGAAAATCCGTCAGTACCCGTAAGTGAATTTTGCCGCCTTTGACTTAGTCAACGCGCCATTTTTCACTGACGGTTACTGACGGATAATCCGTCAGTTTTATTTTTCCGTCAGTATTCCGTCAGTCATAAAAAATCACTGACGGAATTTTTTTTCCGTCAGAAAAACCGTCAGTTTCTCGTGTTTTCGTTGTAGTGTCAATAGTCGCGTTGTCATCCACTAAAATTATAACAATAAATGGTCTTCTACTCTTTTTTTAATTTTTGTGGTAAAAGTAAAGGTTTAAATGTCCCCTACAACCATTATTTTCATTTTTAATAATCGTAACAAACATATGTATTTAAATAGATGTTAATATTTGATCAAAATGACAATTAAATGTGCCCGTTGTTATACTCTACTAATCTAAAGAATTATGAAGTAATTTATCGTTTGGAAATTTTGATTTATTTACCTATTTATATTTCCAATACTCAACCTACATATGTATGCTAAATAACATGCCTTTTTACATGTTTATGTTATTCCATTAAAACTGTCTTTTTGTTCATGGACTCTAATACCATGTTAAGTTTTATTATTTGGTCAAGTCATCTCAAGACTAACTGGCAACGGGCGAGTTGTTTCTTCACTGTACAGTTCACACTAAAATGATACAAACATGTTAGTTTGGTCTCAACCACTATCTTAATGTTTTTGTTGAGATAATTCATCCAACACATACATTATATATATCCTTAGATATAAGATTATGCAGAAAATATGCCTAGGATTTTATTTTTGTGTGGATAATGATCAATGATGTTAATTCCATACATAATGTCAATACGACAATATAAGAAAATAACTTGTGAATTGAAATCGTTAAGTATAACTCAATATCAATGCTAGTATAAAATGGAGCGAGGAAAACAAATTCTCATTTGTGAGTTGTGACGGCACTATTAGATTTACGTCACAAGAAGTTAGTTGGAGATTAAGTGAGAACGCAAGTGAGAGAAAGATTTTAAGAGGTCACAAGCTTGTGACGAACACAAACAAAACCGTCTGGCGCGAGAAAAGTCTGTGTTTCTATGGATCAGCATATACGGAGTAATTTCTAATTATAAGAGAACAAAAGGCATGTCAGCAAACGAGTGACATTAGTTGAATTTTCGGTTTCCCAATTCCCATCTGAAGACAAATTTTTCCAATATAAAATTAACAGACGAGTGATGCAAGTTGAATTATTAATGTTTAAGAGTTAGCATTTGAGCACGTTTAGTCTAAGTGGAGTGGTCATAATGATAGATATTCCAGATATTCGTTATCCGTTAAATGTATAATATAGGGGAGATGATTTGGAATTTTGGATGCTTACAACATATTATATGATGACATCATTAATAATTGTATGAATGACGACGCGGTTAAGGTAGCACAATTAATAATAATGTTATTAAGACCATCTCCAACTGTGAGGAAGAGGCAAAGTGAAATATTGAGGATGTAAAAAAATATCAGCGGAAGAGCGTCTTACCATGAGGATAGTAGCGCAGGAAAGGAAGGAAGAAGAAGTTGAGCGAGAAAGGAAAGAAGAAAGAGCGTAAATGAGGTGGGCCAAATGTCAGAGGAAAGAAGAAAGGAAAGAAGAAAGAGTGTACCTAATTTATATAATTGCTGCAAAATTTCCGACTGGCATTGCATTTGGTATATATAAAATACCAGTTGGTCTCTCTTGTGACGGTCACAAGTTTGTGACGAACTAAATGTGACCATTATATGATAAAAAAGTAATCCTCCATAAAATGTTACCAGTCATATACTGGTTACATTTTCCATAAAAATGGTCACATTTGCTCCGTCACAACTCACAAGCTTGTGACGAAAAGTGCCCGTCACAAACGAGAATTTGTGTTCTTTTATCATTTTATGTCTTCTTGCCTTTAGTTGGTCTATGTAATATATAGTTTGTTTTTTTAAATATTGTATTAATGTAGCCTTGTAAAATAATGTTTTAAATGTTATGTCTTTTATGTTTTATAATTAGTCATGGAATATATATTTTTTTTATAAAAAAAACGTCTTGTTTTTTTAAATAATAAAACCGACTTTTATATGGTAAATACAAATGCAGAGTTAACTTAACAAAGAAAGATGTCTACGGATAAGATTGTATAAAATTGGATTGATGATATCTCGTTTCTTCGATCCTGTTCGTTGAACAAGATTGCGGATAAGATTGGATAAGATTGCGGATAAGATTGCGGATAAGATTGGATTGATGTTGATATCTGACTTGTTTGATAATTGTTGGGTCTATACAGATTACGGATAAGATTTTTAGATAATATTGGATAAAAATGGATTGATAATTTCTATTTTCTCCCCTATAAATAGCCAATAATATTGACATATATCAACACACCTCTCCTTTTATTGTTTGTTTTATTTCCTATACTATCTAAAAACATCATCTAATTTAATTTAATTCTTGTCATGGATAATTTGGAATTTCAAATGAGAGAAATTTTTAGAAAAATTAGAGAAGATACTATTATAGTCCCTCCACAAAATAATCCAACCAGGAGTTATAATCCAAATCAGAGTTATAATCCAAATCAGAGTTATAATCCAACTCAGAGTTATAATCCTTCCCCACAATATGACCAAACTTATTCAAATAATCTAGAGAATTATCCACGATTTTCATCACAAACGCCGTCAAATAACACAAGCTCTTTGAACTGTAATATATCTCAAAATTCTATGTGTGATGAGGATAATATCGTCGTTGAAGAGAGCGAAGAGATTGTAGTTGTTGAAGGGGTAGCTCAAAATTCTAAACACCAACCATTAAGATGGTCAATGGAAGAAGATGAAGCTCTAATTTCCTCTTTTATGAGACATTCAACTGATAATGTAATTGGCACCAATCAAAAGAAAGAAGCGCTATGGGTCAAAGTCAAATTGCTTTTTGATTTGGCACGCCAAGCGAATCCAACGAAAATTAATCCTCGAAACCCAGGAATGTTGGGTGGTCGCTTTCGTAGAATATCAGCCGGGGTTATGAAATGGGTTGGTTGCTATGAAGAAGCTCAAAGGAGAAAGTCTAGTGGAATGAATGAGGAAGACGTAATTCAAGAAGCTCACAAAATTCATAATGATAGCCATGGTAAATTTCAATTTGAACGTGCATGGGTTTTGTTAAAAAAATATCGGAAATGGCAAGAAGTTGTCGGAGGCTATGTTAACGACAATATTGGGATCAGTGCAAGCAATAATTCTCGAAAAAATAAGTCTAAAAAAACTATGTCTGTTGATGTTGAAGAATATCCTGATCCAGATACTCCTACATTTGGTAGTGACCCTGACTCGAATGACAGTGGTAAGAGATTTCGGCTTAATGAAGGTGGATTTTCCACACCAAATAGTGGAGACGATGAAGAAGGTATGGGCACGCAACGTCCTCAGGGTATAAAAGCAGCTAAAAAGAATAAAGGGAAAATGAAAGTAGGTGATGTTGCCTATTTGGCTGAAAGCATTGACCGTTTGGGTAATCGTTATGGTGACAAGAAGACCAATGATGCAGAACAACAATGGGAAATGAAAAATTACCAGGATAAAAAGATGGAGATGAGGGCTTAGCAATTAGCGGTAGCCCAACAAAAGATTAAGCTAGACGAAAGGATTTACAAGTGGAATGCATATCAATCTCTACAATCAAGGAATGATTTAACACCGTCGGAAGAACAATGGAAATTATCACTACTTCATGACTTGCAAAACAACTAGAGTCTTATCTTTTCGTTTTAAGAGTGTTGTATTTTCATTTTCAGAGAGTTGTCATGTCGTTTTAAGAGTGTTGTCTTTTAGTTTTCAGAGTGTTGTCTTGTCGTTTTCAGAGTGTTGTCTTGTCATTTTCAGAGTGTTGTCTTTTCGTTTTCAGAGTGTTGTCTTGTCGTTTTAGAGTGTTGTCTTTCGTTTTTATAGTGTTGTCTTGTCTTGCTGTTTTCAGAGTGTTGTCAATTCATTTTCAAACTGTTATATTTCATGGTTTGTTTAATTATTAAAATTGTCTAACATCTTTCGTTTAATGAGTGTTGTCTTGTCTTGCTGTTTTCAGAGTGTTGTATTTATGCTACATAGTATAGTCTTTTCATGTTTCCTTAATAGTGATAGATGTCTATATATAGATATACTTATGCGTTGTATACTTGTATTCTACACCACACTCCTCTTCCATCTTTTTCACCTCAAATGGATTTTTTATTTGAATTCTCATCATCTTCATCTTCATCTTCTAATTATAATGATGACGATAATGACGATGAAATAATAGAAGAAGTTATTGTCACAGTTATATCTCAAGTACCTCAAATGATCAGAAATCGAAGACGTCCTCATCAAAGAAGGTACATTGAGAGGAATCGTGAAGATGGTCACGAAAAACTCTACAACGACTACTTCTCTCCTAATCCTACCTATCATTCAAACTTGTTCCGTCGTAGATTTCGAATGCATCGACATGTATTCCTTCGCCTAGTGCGAGCAGCGGAAGCCTATGATAGATTTTTTAATCCAGGGGTTGATGGAACTGGTAGAGTGCCAATATCATCTTTGCAAAAGTGCACTGCAGCCTTACGCATGTTAGCGTATGGAGAAGGAGCAGATAGAACAGATGAGTACTGCAGGCTTGGTGAATCAACAACAACTATAGCATTAGAAAAATTTACTGAAGCTGTTATACAAGCATTTGGAGCACAGTACTTACGCTCACCCGATGCAAATGACCTTCAAAGGCTTTTACAAATTGGTGCTAACCGAGGTTTCCTTGGAATGATGGGAAGTATTTATTGCATGCATTGGCAATGGAAGAATTGCTCGGTTGGTTGGAGGGGGATGTATCAAGGCCGTAGTGGTAGAGCGACTGTCATTCTTGAAGCGGTTGCCTCACAAGACCTTTGGATATGGCATTCATTTTTTGGGATTCCTGGGTCTTGTAATGACTTGACTGTACTCCATCGTTCTCCTATTTTTGATGATATGATGAATGGGCGTGCACCTCGGGTTAACTATATGGTTAATGAAAACCATTATAACACGGGCTATTATCTAACCGATGGGATATATCCACAATGGGCAACATTCATACAATCAATTCCACTCCCACAAACACCCAAAGATAGATTATTTGCACAGCGTCAGGAAGCGGCTCGTAAAGATGTTGAGCGGACGTTCGGCGTACTACAAGCTAGATTTGCAGTCATTCGTAAACCAGCACTTACTTGGAACGAGCAACTGATGCGAAAATTTTTAACATGTTGTGTCATAATGCATAACATGATAGTGGAGGATGAAAGAGATACTTATGCTAACTATTCCGACCCTAATGAGTTCGACAATAATGGGAATGAGGAAGGTGAAGTTTTTGTCGATGATCCCGAGTTTGGGGTAGGTTATACATCTCCTATAACTGCATACATTCAAAACAGGAATCGTATAAGAAATGCTAGGGCACACCAAAACCTAAGAGCAGATCTAATTGAAAATATTTGGCAAAAATTTGGTGACTCTAAGTAATGGAGTATTATTTATTTTAAGCGGTCTCTTAATTTAATGTATTTCCTTTATCGTTTTATGTTCTCTTAATTATTGTATTAATGTAGTCTTGTAAAATAATTTGTATTATTTTATTTTAAGCGGTCTCTTAATTTAATGTATTTCCTTTATCGTTTTATGTTCTCTTAATTATTGTATTAATGTAATCTTGTAAAATAATTTGTATTATTTTATTCTAAGCGGTCTCTTAATTTAATGTATTTTCTTTATCATTTTATGTTCTTTGAGTTATTGTATTGATGTAGTATTGAAAAATAATGTTATAAATTTTATGCCTTTTATCTTGTCATGAATTTTTTTATAACGTCTTACTTAAAAAAACAAGAATTTAACGAAAAATTACCGTCTAGAAAACTCGAGTAAATTACTTTAATAAGTTTTTAATATAAAAAATTGTGTGGGGTATATTAAAGTAAGAAAGATAAAATGATGAAAGAGAGTGAGATGAGGAATAAGTATAAATCATTGTTGTATGAGTAATTTGGTTGTTAATTGAAAAGTTGAGGAATAATGAGGTGGATGAGTAAGAAGTGATGAGAGAGAGTGAGATGAGGAATAGACTAATTATCACGATATATAGACTAATAAATAACCTATGATAATCGACAATGTTGATAAAGAAGGTTTTGGGCAATATTCAAACCGTTCTTTCTAGTAGTATCGTTGTTGTCTTTTTTGCGGCTTTTGTTGTTGCCATACCACTATGTGGTATGGTTCAGCAACTACTCCGGTTGGATTATTTGGTTAATGCAAAATAATATCACAGCTAAAAAGCTACCCCCTTGCTTTACCACAACAATTTATTTACGTACATTTTTATATAGTTAGTAACATGTATTATAATCAAAGCTACATAAATAAATGAGACAGATGGAGCGATTAGGAGAAAAAACTATAAGTGAGGATATTGTGTTAAAGAACTCACCTTGGTTCGTGTGAAGGACACGCTTTGATAAGTTTCCATGAGTTTCTAATTTCAATCCATGCATGGAATAATGGAGTGAAATAAAAGATGGAGAGCATTAGCAATAATAGTTCTTATTCTTAAGATTATCACCAAAAATTTTATTTATAAACTTTATTTACTAATTCATAAAGTTTATTCTTAATTTTAAGAATCAAATTCTAAAATAACTACTAGCTTTATAAGCATATGGAAATGTGAAGACCAATGAGGCAATGATCATGACATAGAAAATGTGATGTATCTTTGAACTTTTAAACTTTGTCTCCTTCCAAAAAAAGAAAAGTTCATCTATTGTGGATAAAATTTTTAAAGTTGGAAAATTGAGAAATATAACAGACATGAAAAGAACTTTATATTATAGCTCTTCTACTATGACTATTACTCTATAAAACCTGTCATCCAAGATTTGGCACACAGGTCGAGATAAAATTGGAAACAATAATAATATGGATTGGTTAGTTATGGTTAATATGTAAGTCAAATGTTTTTCAAGATATATATTTATTTTCATGATTAAAATGTAAATCAAATTTTTTCAAGACATTTAATTATTTATTTATTTTCACTATTTCGATGAATTATATATAAAACCTTTCAATCTTTCATCTCCGCTAACTTAAAATCATGGCTCTGCTACTCAAGAAAACCAAGTCATTCTCAAAGTTGGAAAAACATTTAAGAGATATAAAGCTTCTACAAGTAGCTGGTGATGTTAACCCTGCTGGGTATCTATTTGCTCTCTATTCTCGGATGTTCAACATTCAAAATTTGCATAGCTCCTTTTTGTAATATAATTTTCTATTCCCTTCAAAGGATGAAAGAAAAAAACCATAACTTAATAAGACAAAATGACTTATACAGACTATAGTTATACTTGGTCCGTTAGGTCAATCATTTGTTTATCTTTGAATAAAATAATCTTCATAAAAGATAAAACTTAAATAAATTGTGGACAAAAAGCAAAATAAGTTATTATCAGACCCGTATTCTTGATAGGATGGAAATTATGCGTTACTTTTACATTTTATTTTCACTATCTTTTAACCAAAAATACGTGAAACATTAGAGTTTCACAGTACCGCATTCTAAATCTCCAAAAAAAAAACTCGTTACGTCTTACACTTAAGAGGCCATGCACACGTAATGATCTTGTCGTGTGAGTCGTACAGTCGTTAGTCGTACGACATATGAAGAAGTGAGTATCAACTATCAAATAGTCCACAAATGCGATAACTTTGAAAAGTCAGCCAATATGTTGTTGTAGTACTCTTCTTCCAAGTAAATTGGACTAGTAGCCGTACAAGTCTTATTTTCATGAACCTGGTTTGATGGTACCGTAACATTTGTTGTTCCAGCCGGATCGTTAGAGATCGGAAGATTATCCGAATACAATGGTGTCGGAAATAATAACGGGTTTGGTAGATTCGACCCGTCGAAGTTCAAAACAATTGTGGAGGAGTGTTCTTTTGGAGAATCAATCATATATGGAGAGGTTTTGAGGACGTTATTGTTGTTGTTACATGTGTGATTACCATGGTAAATGAGTTTGTATTTGGTAGGATTATTTGAAACTTGTTGAATTTTTTTCGTTGCTTGGCATTTTTGCTCTGGCCTGTGTGTGCATCTATAGTACTGCCTGATCCACAATAACAATATCTTGGTTAATAATTAGGTACAAGTTAATCATAATGCATGTAAATTTGGTATCGAGTAACTAATCAGTAACCAGTATTACTCCTTCCGTTCCAATCTTACGTGCTCTTTACTTTTTAGAAGGCAATCAAGTGTTGTTATTGAGTGAGAATAGACAAGTGGAAGAGTCAGAATTCATGAAAAGTCCTAATTCACGTCAAATTATGACAACAAAACATTTACATGTAATAGTATTCCTATTTTTTAGAAGGCAATCAAACAAGTCATTAATATTGACATTTGGTAACTCAAAATATATATAATGAACTACCCCAAACATGACCAGTTAACAAATAATTGGGGCAAACGAAGAAAGTAATACAATGCATATGATAATGTATAAACACAAACAAATTAATTAGATTTCGTTAAGGTAGTATTTGGAAATATGAAGTTATCAAAATGTTCTAATTGAAATCCAAATCCAATCTTTTTGTTTTAAAATGATTTTTGAGATAACCATGTAATCAATTTAGGAATCACGGAGGGTGGGTCCAGATAATTGGAATTGGAATCGTGGCAGGGTAAGTCCGACCGGTAAATGGAATTGGAATTGAGCACAAAATATTTATATTATGACTAAAATATGGATTAATATTATTAACAAAAATCTAAATAAAAATAAATTTTTAAAGTCTAAAATATGAGTTTGAATAGCGATTGAAAAGAAATAATAACTACGGGGAGGAATTTGAGAGTCTAATTTAAACTAGGCTGAATTGAAAACTACATGAGTTTGATTCGAATCCAAAATCTTCCAAACACTTGAACCGTCTCGGTTATATGGTTTAATTATAATTATATGTTCCCAAATTTGACATTGTATATTTGACAAACAGATCCCTAGGTTTTAGGTTTTAGCTGTTATTCAAATTAATTTATTTATGCTCTTTTTGGTCTAGATATTATTTTGATATCACACATAAATTACCTTGGGTATTGGTGATTAAGAATCACTTTCTGTCCATATTTCCTCCACCCAAAGCCATCATAGGTCAAATGTGTGACCTCCTTTTCTCTTAATTCATCACTAACCTTCCTGTAAGTTGAAACATAAAAATAAAATATAAAAAATATTTGAATATAATAACTCCTTGTGAGTTATGAACTTATGATCAAGAAAGCTTTGATTAAAAAGTTACATGTATGTATTAAACCCATCATATTACTAGCTCATGATATGATGATTACAAAAGTGAACACAAAAAAAATTAAAAAATTAAAATATTTACCTCTTTTTGTAACATTCTTTTCTATCATCAACATTGGAAATACAATAAGACTCCTGATTAGCAGAAACTCCAGAGTTGCAAGAATTATCAGGAGTAACAACTTCACAGTGACCTAAATGATCAAGTTTTCGCTTTTCCACGAAAACACCATCAAAATTATAGCTTTTGAGCATAGAAATGGAGTTAAGGTATGTGTTTAATGCCACCATAGAATGATGTTTTAATTCCTTATAGTAATCTTGATGATCAACATCATTATTCTTATTTTTACAAGAATAATCCTCAACTTTGATATTAGGGTAGTGTTGAAGAATGAGGCTTCTTATGACATGAACTGAATTTTTGCCTTTTTCTAGCTCTTCAATAAGCTTTTTCATGACATCTACATCTACTTGGAGTTTTTGTGAAGTGGGTTGTTGTTGTTGTTGTTGTTGTTGTTGTTGTATTTTATTCATGGCTTTCATGTATTTAATTATTTATTTTCACTATAGTTTCTCTTTAGTTTAGAAAGGTGTATTATTATGTGTAGTGTGTTGTTTTAAGTTCTTGAAAAATAATAATGTAATGTGGTGGCTAGAGTTTGGGATGAAGGGTTTTTATATATGGTGGGTGTGGATCGGACAATATAGAGACAAAAGGCAAAATTGTTCCCCTAGCAAAATCTAAGAAGCATTTAAGGACCATTGGAATAAATTTAATAACATAGCTAGGTAAACCTAATTTTTTCTTTTCAAACACTAGTTTTGATTTATTTTCTATGAAAAATTTATGTCCATGTGTTAGGGGACTAGGGGAGTTTTATTTCTCTTGTTAGGAGAGTTTTTCTCATGGTTTATTTTCTCAATTAAAAGATTACTATTTTTATGTCATCATTAATGCCGAGAATGCAAAATACCGATACCCTTTAAAAGATGTTGTATGTCAGATTATCGATTACAATCTATCAAGCTAGATAAAATTGATTATTTTCAAAATCTTGCAAGATTCTGAAGACCCTCTCGTGCAATCCGTATCATGAAACAAGGATATAGTAAACATAACTAGAGCAAGTTAAGTTTAAATCAGAGATCTTTATTTTAACGAGAATTAATATTATTTGATTTTTATAGATTTATAAATACTCAATCAAAGTTAGAATGTTTTGTAGATGTTGTATGGCTTTTTATTGAAAAAATAATTTATTCGCTAAAAAAATATTAGGAGTATAATTTAACTAATTGAATTAAAGGCATTGAAAATCAACATAATCTATCTATCTCATTATTTTTTTATGTTTACTTCGAGAGTAAAGAGTAAGGACTATCTAAATGAACAAAAAAAAGTATGCGTACAAAAATACATGTGAATAGTTGCAAATTATACATAATTAAATCCGTAATATAAATAAAAAATAAAGATAAATCATCAAAGTAAATGTATATTAATTAATCAAGCCCATGGTGCGATAACAAGGGAAGTTCCTATAATAAACTTTTTTTCGTACAAAATTTAATTCTTGCTTTTAACCTAGCTAGTAGCTCGATCTACTAGGGTGATAATGAGACGAGACAACTCGCGAGAAGCTCGAGCTCGGCTCGATAACATAAAGACTCAAGCCGATCCTACATTGGCTCGATCGGCTCAAGCTTATCTGATGAAATAATATTTTACTCTTACTTTACATAAATATTTATCATGATTATATATATTTGTAATAGAAAGGCTAAAACTCTCCACTTTTCTCACATGTTTTCGTTGATTTAGCTAGCACTCACTAGTCATTACGGTGGCTTGTCTCTATGCTTCATGCATGATTGTGAAAGTGTGATTTTTAATATTTGTTGTAGCCTTGTGAGACGGATATAGCAATGATTATTTTATTAATACGTAAATATTTGTATTTCAATTATAAACAATTAAACATACGGTATTATACTCTTATGTTACAATTTACATGATTAAAGTACATAGTGGCGAATTACCTTGAGCGTTATATGGTCTAATAATAAAAAAGTGTGGTTGACATGATATATAGAACAGATGGAGTAATGTGGACGTTTAGTCAAGGATGGCCAAAATATTCATATTCGAATACTTCAATTAATCCTAAAAGTGATGGAGCGAATTTATTTCGGAATTTTGATGCTCTAACTAATCCTAAGGTAGCAAATATAATCTCTAAAAATACAACCTTACCAAAGATACTAAACTATAAAAACAAATTTTGCTACCCCGATTTCATTTCTAGCTACGCCGTGGTTAGTTTTAGAGGACCAACGGGATGTCTGGAATTAGGATTACGGTAATTACACTAATAATTAAGTTTAGGTTATCTTTTTTTTCTTTTGGGTGTAGATCATTCGATTTAATTCGAATTCGAGCCGGGTAGAACTACTATGGCGGCAAAGCTCTCCCTTATGAGTTTTAACACTACTGCATTCTCAGGGTTCAAACACGAGACATATGGTTAAGCTACCTGATGGATTAAGTTTAGGTTACTTAATATTCAAAGTTATTGTAACTAAATCAAGCTTCTAAATCAAAATCAACATGTGGTGGCCAATAAATAAAGCAATCATCGGCAAAATGTCCTAGAATTATGATTGGGTGAACTTGGAACCAAAAACAATAAGGAAATCGCATTTAACACAAAGTTTGGATGGAAAACTAATTTGTGAAAACGAAACCCTTACCAAAAAAATCTTACTTAAATCAATTGAAAGACTAAATTAATGAAATTGTTTATGTTAAATTAGCGGGAAACTTACTTGCGAATTGCGATATATGCAAATCAAGATTAATAATTATTAAGTTTCTAACAAATTGACTAAGTTTCGAGAGGGAGAAAAATAAAGATTTAATTTTTTACAAGAGGACGGATAAGGGTGGATAAAAAAGTTGCAAAAGTGTGCACCATGTAGTCAAAGGTGCGTAGGATTTGGAAATTATGTTAATAGTAAGTCTCCTATGCAACGGTCGTATTCCCCACTTTTTTGCAAAATGTGACCACTTTTTGTTAAATAGTGACCACCTTGATAATAAATGTCATTTTCAAGTCATAAAAGATGGTTACTGTTTAATAATAAATGGTCAATATTTATCAAAAAGTGGTTACACTTAACTCGTCGCATATGCGACGGTCTTAAATGAGAATTTGTGTTATGTTAAATAACTATATGTCGTATTTTGACCGGATATTTTCACAAGATTTGATTGTTAAAAAATAAAGTGTCTTTCTGTCTTATTTATTAGTTCATCTTTTTATTTTTTATAAATTTGTTTCGTGGAAAATAATTGGTGATGTCTCATCTTATATCTCATTTCCTTAATGTTGTAAAATCTCATCATTTTATAAATATCTACATAATTATTTTTAATGTTTACTGCTTATGTGTCAAATAGAGAGATAGTGGGATATAAGATGGGACACGAAAATGGAATAGGAAATCTGAACTCAACTTTATAGAAATTGAGTAGTAGATACGGTATTAGTGTATTACCTTTAATAAGTCAATACTCCATCCGTCTTAATCAATAGTTTATATTTACTTTATTTCCCTGATCAGAAAATAAAACAAACGTTAAGCTATTCACTAGAACAAAGGTGAAACATGTATCTTCTTCTATAATACTCACCCCGTTCCGGACAGCTATTATCTATTTTCATTTTATGGTGCATTACCCAACTGTTACGGAGTATTTATATATATTTTTGCTAAAGTTTACACAAGCTAACAAGTAGAATCTAATGTGCGCAAGTGGATATGTGAGAGATCTCTTTAATTTAGGACGATGATAGCACAGATACCATTTTTGATAATGTCGCTCAATTACAAGCCAATTACATGAGTATCAATTGTTCACCCTCTTATAATTTTAGTGACATTAACAAAAATAGTAGTGGCATTATCATTATTCTTAATTTATCAATATGTCTCTTTTGTTTTTTCGGTTTCTTGGTTTATGGGTCATAATGAATAATAACAAATGATCTAGACGAATGAATTATAATCCATTATTTTTATTTGTGATCTTTGAATTATTTTAGAAATCAGCAAGTCTCATTGAAAATGGCATATCCGTGATCAGGTTGTATCTCACAAAAAAAAGTAAGTGTGAGGGTAAATTTGAATCGGTTTTCCACTTGCCGGCTTGTGAGCGATAATCCGACCGATCTTTATTGAAGACGGATATAATCGTATTTAATGAGAATTAGTGTTCAGAAATAACTCATAAAACACAAATTCTCATTTGATTTGTGACGTCGCAATTTTAAAACGGATCAAATCTCTCTCACAAAAAGCAAGTGGGGGAGAAGTGGATAATAAATGGATCCCCCACTAAACCTCATTTGTTCTATAAGAAAGGGTATGACCAGTCTTAAGCTTATAACGGGTCCTCCCGTCGCAAATTAAAGTGGTTAGAAAGAAAATAATGCACAATATCCGAATTGGATAACAGGATTAGGGACCATGTTCCAGGAAGTTGGATGTGACGTCTTACGAGAAAGCAGAAAGTACCGAGTACGGAGACCGGACTACGGTTTATGGAGTATGTGAACACCAAGATTTTGTATTCAACTTGGAGTATGTGAACTTTAGTAGTGAATAAATTATCCACGTATTCACATTATTAATGACTAATCATGGTTACTAACCCCAATTAGCGTATTTCATAGCATTCCACCACAAATTGACTAGTATAAATGACCAATTATATGCGTAATAATTAGACTATCGCCATAATTTCACGTAAGATAGTTTATACACAAACAGTATCTTTATAATTTTTTATCCACCTTATTTAATACAGAGTACTATGTATTACACTTAAATAAATGGGGTGTTACATATATCATATTCTTTGTACAATTGTACATAAAGACCCCTTATGTACTAAAGTGAGTACTAAATTTAAACTACAACTAGATTCGATAAAACAAAATGGGTACCGATTAAATAATTCGTCACAAACATCGTGATTTCTCTTTTAAGTTGTAAGAAAGTCTGGATCATGATTTCTCTTTGAGTTGTAATGCTACTCACACTTATTGTAAATGAGCGTAAAAAGTTATGTGAAATACATAAATGAATAAAGGAAATCTAAGAGGTCGAAGTGAACGGATCGCGAGCGCATATTTTGCAGATTTCACGAATCCTTACTCTCGGCAACACCAGTTCCAGTGATACTCACTCATTGAGTTAAGGTGATCTCAGTCGTCTTAACGATAGACTTGCTTGTGGCTTCTACTCCCATGTTCATCAAAGTTGTTGATCCCTAGTCACCAACAATGTTGGGTCGCTTGTCCCTTCCAGAAGAAATTAGATCTTCTTGACATACATTATCTCCTAAATATCACTTTTTCCACGTTCATCTATTGGCATTGGCAGGTCTTGAAAGCCAATGCCTTCCCCTGAGAACACACTTCACAAGCTCTTTCCGGATTATCACCCAAACGCTGCTCAGGCTTGTCTTCGACAACCTTAGTACCTGTACGTAGTCATAGAAAACTTATTTTTCTAGCTCAATGAATCAGTATTTTGGCGCGGCCCCTGATGGTACAAGACCTTCTCAAATAGGCCAATCGACCCTCACACGAGGACGTCTACCAGCACTTTGACGCAACCCCTAATGTCAAGAGGCCTTATTCAATTCCATGGGTCTTTCACCCTCGTTGTCTACTCCACTTCTGGGAGGCATACTCTCATCTCGTTCCCCGCCACTTCGCAATGTAGTTAGCATGGTTGGATACGTGCATCGGCGAAGCCTTCTGTGTCGACCTTCACCTTTTTGTCGAGCTCACTTACTCGTAAGTTTTCGACGACCTCAGATCTCTTGCCCTATGATAGGTATGAGTTTAGGGAACTTTCACCTTGCGGACCCCAGAAATATTTTTGCCATTAGCCACCGATTTGATTAGGGTGGTACAAGTGGTCTCTAGCTCTTCGATCTTCTGATGGACATGAGTGTAAACAAGCACACCGTTGTGTCCAGGGCACGTTGTAGACATAACGAGCCCTACCGCAGCAGGTCACCCCAGACTCAGGTCATAACCACGTGCACTGTCTCCTCCATAGAGGGAGCCATGCAAAGCGACACACAGAGTCATAGAACCGGTCTCCCACAGCCGCTCCATATAATCACCTCCATAACACCATATATCACAAATCACCCCAAAATTCGATAACATGTCACAATTATATCACAACACATCAATCAACCATATACACTTAAATTGAGTAGGAAATCCTACATAAGCAAATCTAAAATATCAATCAAGCACAAGTAATATGGAGCTAAAACTCCTCTTCAAAAAAATCCTCACCTACACAATATGATAATACAACCACTACTAATTTCCCCCATTAACCAATCTAACAATATTAATATCATTACCCATGATCGATCCAAACCTTGAAATGATATGAAATTGATAGAAGAATTACTTACCAAAAGCATAACCAAACAGATCTAGTTGGAACGATCTATCCACAAGATTTGCCAAAGAATGATTACAGCGATGATTAGAGGCTAGGAGAGATGAGTAAAGAGTGATTTTGTTTTCAAAGATAGGGAATGAACTGATTAAAATAAGGGTTATCCTAATATAACAACGAGCAAAATAAAAGAACCCGTTGCGAAAAATAATGCGAACCAGGTCCACTCGGTCGAGTACTAACCCACTCGAGCGACCGCTGAGATACTCGGTCGAGTACCACTCTACAATATCGACCCAAAACTCTCAAAGTACACCCCCTTAACCAAGTAACACTCTACTCGATCGAGTGCCAGCCATACTCGGCCGAGTAACCTCACTTGATCGAGTACCCGATCGAGTCACTGCTGAAAAGACACGGATTATTACAATAATAGGGACAACCAAAGAATGAAATTAATAATTTTAAGTGCGGAAGTAGCAAAGTGACAATAATAACGGTCAGAGTAGTGAAAGTGGCTTCTCAATTATATTTCATATAAAATAAATTTAATTGGTAAATAGAGGTACCCAAACGGGGGAGGATACCAATCCAAGTCCGTCTCTTAAAAGCGAAGTGAGCTTGTTGTGGATTGGTGATTGTTCACTTCATCTATAATCATGAGATAAGATATTCGAACCTTAAAAGGAAATCAAACAACCATTTGTTGGAGGCTTGAAGCGAAGAAAACCTAAATAACACGAAAAAAAAATCTTTCAAGCGTAGTTGAATCAACGCATGTACGATGATATATACTTCGTATTTCTTCGGAATAACGATATGACTACAATTTTATGGCTTATAGATTCTCCAATTTCAAACATATATCTTTATATTTGTTAAGTTCTACAACTGTCGGGAACATATTAAAATAGCCGGTAGTGTGGTTCGCATTATAAGTTACAAAAAATTCATTTGAAAGTAATTGATAATAGGTGGAATATATAGCTCTAAAATGGTATGGTGATCCTATAATCCGATTGAGAAGCGTTTCAAGTAGCTTATTTGACCAAAATTTCAGGCATCTTATTTTTCTATAAATATTTGACAAGTATCTTATTTAATCAAATAAGCTATCGGCAATGAGAAACTACCTACACTTGTATTATATTTTTTTTTATCCTTCAATCTATAATATCAAATAATTATTATATCTTTCTAGCCCATTCACTAAAAATCAACTACATTTGCAATCAGTTTATCAAACATTTTTTATATAATCAACTAGTTTTAATACCCGTGCAACGCACGGGCTTACGAAGGTTTATATTTACCCTATATGCATTTTGATTGCTACATTGTTTTAGTTTGTCATTAATAATTCTCATATTACATTACCAACGAATTAACAACTATTGGTACCCCGCACCAATTATATCCCCTCCCGGCTCCAACCATTTGGTGATGGCTTGAGAAATGTACTCGTATAAGTCAAAGTTTGCATCTCAAATCTGGGGGAATTAGTTTTTCATCACCTATATTTTGTAATGAACATGAAAATATTACTACAGTACTAATTTACTATCATGGAACAAACGATTTTTCTATTATGATTATCTCATGAAACTGTTTTGTTCAACTCACATCTTGTAATAGACTTTGTCATTACCTAATACAGTATATACCATCTCATTTTACACAATCCTATCTACTTCGTTTACAAGTACCCTATATAATTGCCTATTTTAACCATTTTCAACAACAATATCCTCCCGTCCTCCTAATAAGCTACCCCTCCATCCCACTTTTATTGTCCCCTTTCGTCCAAAATTTATCCTACTTTTATTATTTTTTTTAAAATTTAGTATGAAAAATTAATAGACTACCGCTATTACCCTTGGCTTTTTAACTACCAATGCGGGCACAATTTCTCACTTCAGATGGTTATTATCCGTCTTAAGCTTAAGACATGTCAAATACATATCAAATTACTCCACTAATTGCCTAGAAAATATCAAAAGTTTTGTCTTTATTACCACCACTTGGTAGTATTAGACTCGTTTTAAACTTCAGACGGATGGATACCGTCTTAAGCAAAATTTACTGGTAATTCTACCATGTTTTTCTTAAATCATTCAAAAAATTAGAGAAGTAGAGCAATAAAAGTGAGATATAGAGACAATAAACTTTTTGTCAACAATAGGAGAAAGAAGGTGCCCGAGAGTCTAAGACCCTGCTCCTACATCGGTACAGACTAAACTTCAATCCACACAAACAGTTTGCAAACTTGATAAACATCACATGCCTTTGGAGTCTGGAGCCAAAACTTAGACATTATACAAAAAGTCAATTCACAAAAGTTACAAAGCAAAGCAGGAGTATTTAAGAATGAAACATTTTTAATAAAATAAAACAAATGCCAGAAAGAAAAACACAAATAAAATATTAGAAATTAGAATTCTACCATCTTATAAAAGATGAGCATGTTGGCCACTTGCTTTTTTCATATATAGATATTGACAACATGTCATCCTCCTGAAATCAATTCAATTGCAAATGAGGATAATAGCAGAATTGAATGAGCAATAAGAAGCAAAATTTCATAACCAATACGACACATCTACAAGCAAAAAAGTATAGTTGAGAGATAAAGAAACGTTTAAAATAGAGCTGATCAACTTCGGGCCGGCCCGTTTGGCCCTACCCGTTTGGCCCGCTACTTAAGCGGGCTTGGACAAGAAGAAATTAAAAAAATTATTTGACGGACGGGCCAAGCTCGGCCCGCTATATTTTGTGGGCGGATATGGACATGATTAAGAAGCCCATGGATAAGCCCGCCAAGCCCGCTAAACATATATAAAATTAAAAAATTATGCTTCATTAAATAAAAAGCTAATAAAGTAAAAATATACAACAAGAGTAAATGAAATAAAACTTGTATTAGTGATAAAGTAAGTAGTTATAATTTTTTTTATATCGTTACTTTTTTTGGAGACTTGTAACTTCAAAATAATCATGCTTAGTTGTAGAATTTGTATATGTTAAGTTGAGTTTGCGATGTTTTAGTTAATTCGGAATATATATGTTAAGTCTAGTTTAGCCTTAATTTTATTAAAAAATTAGTTTTATATATTTTACATTCAAGCCCGCAAGCCCACGGACAAGCCCGCTAGCTTAAACTAGGCGGACATGGACAACCATAGTAAGCCCGCTTAAGCGGGCTTGGACAAGGAATATTAGGCCCGCTGGACATTTTTTCAAAGATAAGCCCGGCCCATGTCCGTCCAAGCCCGCAAACGATCACCTCTAGTTTAAAACCATAAGAAAAGATGGGAGAAGCAATACATCGAGAAGGTAAGGAAGTCGTTTATTAAGGTCTTGGAGAAGCAATAATAAATGGAGATCATTGAAGAACGTATTTAAGTGAGGGAGATGGGGGGTTTGAAACGTATTCTTAGCTTTTGTTTTTCATAAGAATAAGAAAATGTAACGTAAGAATGGAATCATAGCAATCAGAGCATTTTGCCGTTATCTTAGGTTGAAACTCAGCTCAATAAACACACCCAAACATGGAACCTGCCATATCACATATGCCTTCTCAAAGTTTTAGGTGATGCCATGTGTCATTTCAAAATATGCTCAACTACCCTTTTTATATTATTGTATAGATTATCTTACTCGCTTTTAATTTTCAACTAACTTATTAGTTATCTTTTTAGGTTTTTATTTAACTTTTCAACTCTAAAAACCTTTCATATTTCAGCTACCTTTTCAGATAGTTTTACCAAATAAATCATATATCTCATATGTCTACAAATAAGTACTCTGTATATGATTTGAATTCCAAGTCTTCCCAACTGAAAAAGAAGTCTTTCCAATAACCAACAATAAAGCATGTTAACAAACGAGTGATGGAGGATGAGTAATTAGGGTTCTCATCTAAGCACGTTTAGTCAAATTAACGTAGCGGTAATGCGTAATGGTTGGAAAGTAAGATTATTCTACAAATTCTTATTTAAGACGGCATTATCTGTCTTAAGTGTAAGACCAGTCAAATATTATTATTATTATATTCACTATTCTCCAAAGCCACTATGAAGATATAACCCGGGCAACGCCCGCGCTTAAAACCTAGTATAATACAAAAGCAGAATATATAAGAAAAATATTATATTTATCTTATATACATAAGTGGTAAAATACTTTACATGTTTTAAGCTTAATATAAATAGTGTCGTTTTAATGGGACCACTATAAATGTATTATATAAAGGAGATGATGTCAATGCATTCGACGTATTATGATGCCATCAATAGTAATTGTATATTTGTACTACTTCTCTTTTACACTGAAAAAAAAAATTAAGACTAAACTTAAGACGGATCAAATCTATAACAAATCACCCCACTTATTGTCTTGGAAATGTCAAAATTTTGTCTTTATTACCACCATATAGTAGTACTTGGCTCGATTAAGGTTAAGACGAATAATAATCGTCTTAAACAAGACTTGCTAACAAAATTAGTTATGAGTCTGCGACTTCCCTCGAAAAAATAATAATTGTAGGACTCCCGTAGAATAGAGCAATGGAGTGCCTTTCCCTCCAAGTTTATATTTTATGGGTTAGAGCTCTCTTACTCTAATTAAGAGGAACGAGGTTTAAATTAGGGGTAGAGTTCTCTTACTCCCAATTAAGAGGTTTGGGGTTCATACAAATGAGTAATATTATTGATAATGTAATTTGCTTAGAATTACTTGTTTACTCTTATTCTATTAGAATATATATTTATATAAAGATTGTCTCGTGACCTTTGCCTATTCCAATACTCCTCTATCATTAGTGTCATAGTAATGACACTTAATACTATATTGACATGTGGCAGATTCACTTACTTTTTTTCTTTTTTTTTTCTGAACACACCTTTTTATTAATTTTCCAAAATCAAATCTAATTGCTCTAAAAACTTGAATAATGGATTATAACTCCAATAAGTGAATTAATTTTGTTGTTTTAACAATTATTGATATGTTTTTTTTAATTATTAGGATTTATCAATTATCAATTTGAAAGGGTCTCATTTTTCGGAAATCATGTTCCTAGTTCATAAGTTCTGATGGTGGATGCGTTTTACAATGATTATTGATTCACTTGAGCAAAAAAAAATCCATAAACAATGTGTAAAAATTGAGTTTTGAGCTTGTTGAATATAAAAAAAAAAATGTTGCTTTCATAAGCATTCTTCACAACTTCAAGAGATGCCGGTAATCCGGAAATTTACAACGTATAGAACAAACCAACGGAGAAGGGGATAGTGGTCGCCGGGGGGTGGGTTACGGAATGCCGGAGGCCCAAAGATGAAGGCAAGGAGATGGGGAAAAAGCAAACGAGTGTTGGGAGGAAAAAAAAGTGACAAGGCTAATTTAAAGAGTAAACACCGATATGTGAAAGAATAGAATGCGTATATGGAAAAACACATTCCTTTATTTACTTATGTTAATTGAGTTGATAAATGATAATCCTGTATAAGTTGCTCTAAAACAAATGACATGTAATGTTATCACCTTGATTCTGGAAACTCATCTCATTGCTCAACATACTCTTTACATGAACATTACATATATATACTACAAGATTGACAGAATTCTATGCCATTATGTTTCAAATTCCAAACAAACTCGCCCGTCGCTGATTCTTGTTCTTGAAAAAGGTATCAACGTCATACAAGAACTCGTCATTTGGATTCAAACCCTATTCCGAAATTAACCTTGCTCAACTCTTGTAAATAAAGAAAGATATTTCTCATCAAGTGGAATCATTTTTGGATAACTTACCCGTCGTGTGTTCGCCATGGACGGACCAGTGATACATCTTTGATCTTTGAATAATTGCCATGGGGTCTCACCACATCAATACACAGAACCACGAGCTAAATAACATAATACGTTTACCTGGAATTAGTATTTTAAAAAGGAAATTAAACAGATGTAGCAATCTAGCTGCACAGCAACATTTCAGAACAAATTGTCCGGACCAAAATTGAGTATTGTCTGCTGCCGCCTACCTATTTCAACCCAGGTCATCTTGTAACATAATAGGATCACGGCTCAAACTTGTCTAACGTTTATAAGTACAAATTCAAATATAACCACCAAAATTAGGCTACTGACAGCTACATGGATGCGTGGTTTATTATGAGCACGCTGCTTTTTCAATACTAGTCTGGTCAGCGTAACAAGCGAAATGGTAACTTATTTGTAAGTTAAATATGTATATAAATCTGCTACGTGCATTTTTAGCAAAGTATGGTCGGAAAAATTTTATGTGGAAGAATGACGTTCAACAGTCTGCCAACGAGTGATCTTTAATACTAATTGGGAGTTTGGGACCGGCTAACATGAGTTGTCAAAAAGTACAATTGCTACAAGTAGGTCAAACAGATTTAAAAGAAACGAGATGTAACGAGAGGAGACAATAGAGAAGATGTATTAGATTAAGTACAAGGTAGGAGGGGATGGGATAGGATTTGGGAAAGATGCAAGAAAGGTAACTCCAGTAATACGACTAATAGCTACTCAAGCGCTCGTACTAGCTCAGACCTCTTTTACTTAGTCAGGAAGAAACAATGTACCAGTTCTTAATTGTTTAGGAGAAGATTATAAGACCGTGAATTAAAAGAAATGAGTAAAGAAACATTTTGTTTATTAACCTCCATAACCAGTTTACCACTCATCAGTCTAACAAGAGAAGACACTATATTGCATATAAAAAGATACGCTTCCTATGAATCATCACCATTACCATTCTCTTACTTAATGGCCAATTATCAAGTGGGACACTGGGGTTTAATGCATGACTTGGTGAACCATTCAAGATCTCAACTCAATATCATACTTCAATTATTGTATTTGGAGCAGAACTAGAAGAGTGACAGGACGTGCACAATATGTGTTGGTCACTTGTTATAATATGCAAATTGGAACAAATGGAATGACACGAAAAAATGATGAAAAGATATACTCACTGCGGAATCTGTGAACTGAGGGCCATAGAGGGGTCATGGACAGTTAGGCTTCTGGCTGTACAAAAGAGGGTACTATACATATCAGCTGGAATGATCTAGTTTCTCCTCCAAATTTTTCCGCTTCCTAATTGACTCAGCTTCCCTAGCTATCTGAATATCCGACGGCCAAAACATTTCATATACAACTTTGTAGAGAAAGCGAGGAAGCAAAGCAACGATCAAGATTAGTAGAATGGTAAGCCAATAGGTAGGTGAAGCTGCAAGGTGATAAATAGTCCTGCGCAGAGAAAAACGAAGCATAACTAAAAGTTCAATAAAATATACAAAAGGTGAGTCAAAAATTGCAAGCACGTCAAATTACCAGTAGTTAGGAAATAGAGGTATAGAATCCAACACGATCATACACGCATATGTGATAGCTATTGATCCCCATACAGCAACATGGGTGAGAAATACCCAGCGCTGAATATCCATGGCCAAGTGCATATTCACAAGAAGTACTACAGATATTGTCCACAAACTTCCTAAACTCCAAATGTCAAGGGTGCTGTTCTTATAAGTATACAATGGAATGTAAAAGAGAACGAGACTCTGCCACAAGGTGTCAAGCATTGTTAACCAGAATAGCTGTAAATTGTAGCTCTCTTGTCTGTGTCCTGCACCATATAGCTTTGGATGTTGAAGCAATGTCTTATGACTTAAGTCCTTGTCCAGAACACCAACCACCATAGTAGGTATTGAAGTATAGATAACTGAATATAGTACGCTGCTCCAATCAGTCAACGCCTGAGTTGCTGAGAAGGCCGTGCATAATATATACCTGAGATACAAGCAAAATTGAATGTCATAAGAATTGATTTGTCATTAGGTAAAGGAGCTCCGGAGCATTTGGTTGGTTTAGAATTCTAGCATGTGTCAAAGGAAATTAGAATTTCATATTCGCAAGGGGAAAGTATTGAATGCCGAATACGGTGTTGTTATAAAAGTTCCTTAACACCACAGTAAGCATGGTGCAACTATTTACAAATTCAAATACTCTAAAATAAATTCTGAAAATACATTTAATATATATTGATTAAAGGATAGACAGTTGCAGACATGGAATTCGGCTATCAAAGCATCATAATCATAGTAAACCCATGGGCATCATATGAACGGCCCCAAACATGTCATAGACATACATACAAAAAAGATACAGGAGATTTGTTGTACAGACAGGCTTTTAATCTCCCTCTGACACGTCAACATCTATCGTACGTGGACTTTAAATCTCATAATGTTAAATCATAACTTCAAAACCTTATAAGCAGTTACAGCATCGGAAATAAAAAGAATTGCAAATGTTAAGAGTGCCTAAAGTACTCACGCCAAACAATGAAAACGCTGGTTAGCTAGAGACCGGAGACCCTAAAAAATATGCAATTAACACTTAATAGATCACGAATATGTTGCCAAATCATAGCCTAAAAATGCCCACCAACAACAGGAATGGTATGCAAAAATATCCAAGGAGAAAACCAAGTAGTGCATACCAGAATAACATGAGTACAAAAACCGCATTTCTGTAGAAGTTGTATAGAACCAAATAACCGACACGCTGATAATTCCAATGGCCATGCACCAGCAATAATCTTTTTAAAAACCGGAATTGACCCATAGCAAAGTCTGACGCCATCACTGCCTGGCGTCCTTCTTGACCACAGATTCCAACCCCAACATCCGCCATTTGAATCATTGAGACATCATTCGCACCTACATTATGAGCAGGCATAATAAACTAATTTCTGTAAGTTCCTTACAAACAACCACTTGCTTTAATAAAAAAATGTTCCTTTCACTAAGAACCAAAGTATAAAATGCTTCGAATATAAACAAAACCAACTTACCATCACCAATAGCCAGTGTCAAATCATCAGTACGATTTTTAATTAAGTCAACGATCCCAGCCTTCTGCAAAGGTGCCACCCGACAGCAAATCACAACTTTACAGGATGTTGCAAGATCAAAAAGCTGTAGCAATCGACAAAGACTGTCATTTGTAAGTTCACAAATAGAAATCAATCATTGTCTAGGGCACAATCAAATGACAAAATTTTGAGTTGCAAAATGAAAAGTAACGCCATAGTCAAAAACGTGTATTGACTTGTAGCTCAACACCCAAATCCTTTTCTGCTTTAAAAGCAAACGAACTGAGACGCACCTTACAATAGGTACTTAACAGTTACATGTCAAATGAGATTTGATGAAATCGGCCAAAAGAAGTACATACATCTGATTCGAGATCTTTCTCAAGAATGTAAACCAAGCTATTGCCATCTATAATTAGTGCCAAAGAAGAACTTGACATATCTTCCTCTGGGTTCCATGATTCAAAATTAACACTGGCTGTATCATTAGGAATTTCAAGATAATCACTTGCAGCCTCCTTTTTCAGTTTAAAACTCTGACCACCACAGCACTCTGATGTGACTAAATACTTGGATTTTGCATCAGCTAAGAGATTTCTGCACTCTTGCTCGGAAGTTCCATTAATGATGATCTGCTGCATATCAGTTGTCAAGAGTCTGCAAGATAGTCCAATAGAGATTGCAGTTTCTTGCTTATCACCAGTTAAAACCCAAACCTTGATTCCCGCCTGTCGGAGGGACTCAATGGCTTCAGGTACACCATCTTGTAATTTGTCCTCAATGCCAGTAGCCCCAAGTAGTCTCAAGTTACATTCTATTAGAGTTGCTGTTTGACGCATTTTAGCAGATCTGTCGCTCAAAGATGTGCTAGCATCCTCGTACTTTTGTTGCCAATCTTCAAGTTCAGCGCCTGTTAGATCTCTTGCAGCCAAAACCAATGTCCGCAAACCAAGAGATGAATATTCGGAGAGATGATTTTGAGTTTCAGTTTGGATATCATCGTTGCCATCCAAGACTTTGGCCAAGATAGAAAACATTGACGTATCAGCACCTTTGACCAATACCTTGACAGAATTGTCAGGAAATCTAATTACAACTGACATCCTTTTTCTGACGCTGTCAAATTCATGCAGACCCAACACGTCCAGCCTGTATAAAGATACACATATATATTCAACATCTCAACAACATTTTTTATAATGGAATTTTCCAGCATGAGAAACATAAGATGCAGTGTCCACATTTTATTACTAATGCTCATGAGCAATGGCAATGTCCAGTCAGCAGCTGGAACATTGCCAAACACATGGTACAAAGTTAAAAACAACATTAAATCTTCTCTTTGCAATGACATAATTTCAGACAATAACTGTCAGTTAAAGAAAACTTCGATGAAAGCTTGTAACAAACCCACAAGGACCTGCAGTGAAAATTTGTAAACCCTTAATCTTCGTTAGTGATTGTGCGGGGTGGTTGAGTGGAAAGTGGTTGCCATTATGAAAAGGGTGGGTGTGGGATTTCTGGTTTTGTCGAGAGGGGCTGGTTGCACAACAGTGGAGGCCGCCAGTCAAGGGATTAGGTGGGGATGAGGGTGGGAGGTTTGGATATGGTTGGCAGTCAAGGTTGGCTGAAGAAGAGAGAAGTTATACGTTCTAGATAAGACGGGTTGATGCGGTTGACTGTTTGGATTGGGTGAAGGGGAACCAGAGGAAATAGTAATTGAAGGAAATTTGTCTTTTATGTGATCTGGTCCCAAACATAGATCATCAGCAGGTTTTCCATTCTCAATAGTGTTGTGGTTTATACTTGGAGGCATATTCAGTCAGGTGCTATTTTAACTTCTTCACAAATCTTGTTTTCATGGCCCTATACTTTTTTCAACAATCTATATATCAGCAAAACAGTTCCCAAAACTCGTTGATGCTCTACTAATACAAATCTTTCACAATGTGAATTCCAACAAAGGCATATGGATAAAGTTCCCTATATATGAGCCAATCATACTCCGTCATAACTCATAAGTACTAGGGTCTCTATTTATGCTCTTTTTCGAGACTTGTAATCATCCACCCTCCTCAAACCACAAAATATAGTCGCTCTCGGACAATATCCTCATTGCCAATAGTAAAAGTGCATACACAAATATTTTACTCCCTCCCATTAATTGGGATCATACCATTTGCTTTATAGGCCAAAATTAAGAATAGTGAAAAAAAATTATGCATGTCTATCAAACCACCTCCTCACCATACTGACCCACCACCAACCACACATCTTAACTCCTCACCCAAACACCACATATCAACATCACCACAACCTAACCAACAGCAACCCTATCAACTCTTCCCCCTACCGTGTCGGTCCCAGAAATCAGCAACCGCACTTTCCCGTACTCCTTGACCACTGCGCCCTTCTCCAATTCTCCGCCATCAATGCTGTGCGTCGTGACTCCCGTCCTAATGACATATATAAAGTTGGTACTAAGGGTTACTGGCATATGACTATATGAGTAGCAACTAGCAAATGACCTTTCAGGACTATCTCTTAGCATAATGACAACACAAGGTACAAATCATTTGTTGCAAACTCTTAATACAGAAGTCACTTGAATATATTTCCCAATGATGGGGCTTTAATTTTTATTTTCTAAAAAAAAAAAAACTTAGAAACTAGAATCAAACTACGCAGATCATCACTTAATTAAATAAGCAAGGCCTTACTGTGGCCTTTTAGAACTCAAGCCTCTGGTCAAATCATTTTTCTAGTGTTAGTAGATGATCCCTTGTCCAAAGTTCATCCCAACATTTTGTTCATGTTTTAGATTATCCTTGGATAAACCAAAATCAAGACACGCGAGTGAAGATCAAGCTAGGTTTCAAGAAATCAGCCACTATAAGTGTATTACTTGGTCAAACCAAGTTTGAGAGTCAGCCCTTTAGCCTGACTAACCCTTTCTTAGGAGGATCTTCTTCAGACAAACTATAAAATTGCAAATAAAACATGAATACTTACGTTGATTTCTTACCTTAGCTTCTCTCCATTGATATCAATTACGATATGCCCAGAGGTGCGCTGAAAGAGGGTGTACCCGTAAGCAGAAGCTGCGGCAACAAGGGCTTGCTCATCAGGAGATTCACCCTGGTAGTCAATGGCTTCAGCATCCAATTCAACGCTGTGCATTAAAGAGCCAAGAGATATGCTCTGATTGAGAATAGGAATAACTGTGTTACATGCAGCTAATGTCAAGAAAAACTCATGAGCTGCAATTTTGTCATCTCTATCTGAGTTTTTATGCAATAACTCAGAAAGTAGAAAATCCACATCAACTGGTGATTTAAGCTCCCATCTCTTTCTAGGCACAAATGTCATTCCAGGAACTCCTGAAACAAACTAGTAACAGTTAGCAAGAGTTTCACAAATAGTCTTGGTAATTTTTTTAAGAAAATGACCAATTTTGCTATAATTTTGAAAATTAACTATAGTTAGGTCGGTGAAACGTTTTATACAAATAATTTTCATCATCATTGCAACCCTATCTGTCATTCTTTTCCCTTAGATTAGCCATTAGAACTCCTCTGAATAATTCATCCATCAAATATTTTCCCCTATAAGAAAAAACTAATACGACAAAACAAATATGAGCATTAAACAGTCAGGTTATTTTTGCGAGGATGGAATTATGGAATTATCAGACATTGGAATAAAGGGTGACCTAAAGTGTCTTGAATCGAATTAGGCTAAGCTTACACAGCCAGTACGGTATGATGAGGTGTTCACTGTACAAAGTCAGGTATGGACCCCACGATGTTTAGGAACATTACCTGTTAGTTTATACATCACTGACATTTCATAACAGGCTTAACAGCTATGGACCCCACGATTTCTTTATTCATAGGGAAGAAAGAAAACACAGGTCACACACCCAAGAGTGAGTATAAACCATGATTCATATCATTATCATTATGGCATCTTCTACCAATCAGGCAAAGCTAGATTAAGTTCTGATTGACATGCCACTGAAATGATTATAAGCAAAGAACTAACGTGTGTACAGAAATACAACATTCCCGCATCCAAAAGCTCAACTAATGACAAGCATTGACCATAGCTCAAGATGACATATGCAAAAGTGCTACAACACAATAATGTTACCCCAATGCCTAACACTTCTATCTTTGACGAGGTTAAGGTGGCCAGATGTATGCACCGTTATCCTGTGCCCAACACAAAGATACTCATTACCGTGACCATAACGAAACAACTTGTTGACCAGATGTTAGTTTGCAATATAGTAATTGCAGCGGGTTAAATGAGCCACCCAACTTCATTCAGTCATATTTTAATGCCAAAGAACGTAGATCTTTAGCTCCATCAAGAAATGAAACAATATACCGAAATAGTATAACAGAATTTTGCGCATACACAGCTGAGACTTGCAATTATAGTTGAACGGTATTATATACTACAGACACCTCCAGACTCAAGAAATAAACCAGCTAAACTACAATTACCTGATACACTCGTATCTGATGGAGAAGCAGCAGCAGATGAGAAAGCTCCATATTTTTTTCCATATATACTAGCTGTTCTAAATTCCATTTTGTTTTGAGTAAGTGTTCCTGTCTTGTCAGAGAATATATATCTGATTTGACCCAAGTCCTCATTTATGTTCAAAGATCTACATTGGAACCTAGAGTCGCTACTGCTGTCATACATATGTTTGTCTCCTATCATGAAGTATGATTGTCCGAGCCTAACCAACTCCATTGTGATATAAAGTGAGATTGGAATCATTATCTGGAAGATTATAACGGAACTCAAAAAAGAAAAGAAAGTCTCCATGGGAATTCCATAGTATTTGTACAGTTTTCGAGCATTTTTTCCAGTAGTAAAATATCTTTTCCTGTAATAAGGTAATGTATCAAGCTGCTCCTTGTGACGCTCAAGCCAAAGGCCCATGCCCAGAGCCACAACTGAGCACATTGTTAGGAGAAAAACCGACAACCATAGAGTTTCTCTATTCATATGACTTTCCAACTTGCTTCTTTTAGCGGAGGACGCGGCACTATTTAGCATTGCTTTTGTTTCCTGACCAGTATAGACAACAACACCAATTGCCCATTCTGTGTTCTTGAGCTGGCAACCACGCAGAATGATGTTTGACTGACTGAGGGGAAACTTATGGCCTTTGAACTCCATATTGGCAGTGAACTCATAAATGTTTCTATTCGGCTGTTCGCATCTGATAAGCCCTGAATTTATCCCTTCTTCTGCAACAACCAATGCTGTTTCTTGCCTTGCATACCTTGTCTTCAGATTGGATTCGCCATCCAAATTCATCGTCTGAATGTACGCAATGCCACTAGGATCACTAGTTCCCACCAGGACCATGTCACAAGCAATTGTTTCATCAGCAAATATCTTTACAATCTCACCAGCCTGAATATGTTTCCACTTCTTGTTCTCAAACAGTCCCGATTGAAGCACGAGAGCCTCTCTATTATTCTCTTTCCTGTCTGATCCATGCCTTCTCCAGTCTTCATATCCATCCTTTATAGCAGTGACGCTCAGCACAAACAAGAGAGGGAATAGAGACACTGTCCTTCCAAAGACAGCAAGAGGAGGAAGTTGATTGAGGGCAGCTATAGCTAGGAAATACAGATAAGCAACCCGATGGAATTGAATGAAAAGATTCTTCGGCAAGAAGTTCAGCATGGTATATTTGCTCGTCCGGATCTCATTGCTACTAAACTCAAACCTTTCATTTGTTCTCTTTGGATCACCAACATATACTAATCTAGGACTCTGATCACAAAAAATATTTTCATCCAACGGCCCACTCTTACAATAAAGGGGCTGTGACTTTCTCAATTTATCCTGCACCCTAGATGTAGTACCAGTTATCTCAAAACTTGCAGGCTGAGTTATTTGTTCCATCCAACCCCACGACACGAGGCGTTTTCAGTCCCTCGTGGGGTTCTGGGAGGATGACAGCTCAAACACGTGAGAGCCAACGGAGTAAACCTTTTATTTCTTCAGCCCGAGATAGCAAGTCTTTCAACAGTCCCCTTTAACAAAAGTATCGTTCACGTCGTCCTCTTTCAATTAGAACACACACTGCACAAGTTACTGCAATGCTTTGGCACCACAAATAAGTTCAGATGACTTCTCCCAATCCCTAAAAGTCTAAAACTACAATTAAAGACCTAACGTCTCATTAAATAATTCGTTATTCACACTCATTCCAGAATATCGAGTCCCAAGACGATTCGACTTTCCTCAACCATTCACCAAAATCATAATCACAAACATATTTACGGACACTATTTTGATACTTGACCCATCAAACGATCCACCATCCAACAGTCCGTCAAATCAACTGCAAAAATACCTCTGCAAGAAGTAATAAAGAAGATAGAAAACTAATTATCAAAATCCAACAAGTTTTCAGCTGAAATTTATTAAATTCCACTACATAAACGCAGATTTTAGTTTACATTTACAATTGCGAGAATAACACAAAATTAAGACAATTTATCAAGCTGGAAACATAAAACAATAACCACATTATTAGTAATACGCCATTTACATATATATGTGTTCAACTATTCAAGCATTCATCACTCTAAAATGTACAGTTATAATCAAATCAGTAAATACGGAACCCTAGGAAAATACGAATTGCACCTCGAAATTCAGAAAAAAAAAAAGATGAACTATCTTGTCAATCAATTGTAGTATCAAATCAATCGATAAATCAATCCATAATGATAGACATGATATCTAATCGTAATAAAACCAGAGATTTAACACTAAATTACCTCGTTTTGAGATCACTCTCAGAAAAGAAAAATGCCGGAAAGTTGGAACAACAATTCGATTCTTTTTGTCGAATTATACAATATGCGAGATGAAATCAGCTAAAGCGCAAAGAGTAATTTGATCGAAAGGAATCAAAGTTTAAAGAATGTAAGGAAATTAGGGTTGATCGAAATTCGAAAGGGGGATTGGAGTTTGAATTACGCAATATGGGAGTGGATTGCAGAGAGAGAGAGTGACGGAAGAGGAGAGAAAAGGCGAGAAGCTCAAACTCCGCTGCCGGTTTGTAAATTGTAATCAATCGAGAAAGGAGTGCAATTAGGGGTGTAACTGAGCCGATTTGAGCTCGATCATAGGTGGGCTCGAAATCGGTTTGGAAGTTTGAGTCAGAGCTCTCCGAGCTCAAAAAGTTAAAGCTCGGAATTGGCTCGGTAATGGCTCGAGCTCAACTCGAGCTTGAGTAATCATTATTTTCTTTGCAGTTTTTACTTTTAAAATAAAAAAATAGATAAGTATATTTTATGATAACTGTAAATGTACCGTACTTCAAAAAAACATAATAAAAATATAATCATGAATGTTAAAATAACATTTGATTAAGAACAAAAACAATTGCAAAATACAAAAGATTAAGTAAAATAAAACGACCCTGTACGAGCTTCCGATTCGAGCTTTACTGAGCTCGGTATCGGCTCGAAATCTGTAAAGCTTAGCTCGAATCGGCTCGGAATCAGTTTTGACCGATTCCGAACCGAGCTTTGACCAAACTGATTCTAAGGGCTCTACGAGCCGACTCAGATCATTGACATCCCTAAGTGTAATGTTTGATAAACGGGTCATTTGATTCGGTTTTATGATAGTTAATGGTGACTGTAACACTTGGATAGTTGGATATGATAAATTATTTTAAGAGAAGATGTACTTCGTATTATTTTTATGGTGTTATTTTATATCACAACCTATTGATTTTGGATTACATTATTACGAGTTAGTCATTTTTTTAATAAACTCCGCCAGTTTGTAATCAAACGAGAAGGGAGTGCAAATGTGCAACGTTTGATGAACGAGTCATTTTTTTTTATAAGGTAAGGAAACTAGGTTGATTAAAAATCAACCTATATCCTCCGAAAGGAAGAAAAGGGTAAACAAGATTCAAAAGAATTTCCAATTTCCATAAGAAACCATATAAAATAAAAGGACATAAAGATGGAGACTTTACTCGGAAAAGTACGTCACTAACAAAAACCCTAAAAAATAAAAAAATATATTCATATTCATACCGATTAACAAACAAAACTTGGAGAAACTCATACAACGATTGTTCACAAATACCATCAAAATAACTAACGGTGTCACTTGGATCGATTTATGATGGAGTAGTTAAATTTGACGGTGTCACTTGGATACGATGAAATATTTTGGAACGGAAAGTCTCTTTTGTGACGGATATATCCGTGTCAAATAACTAACGGTCAAATATCTCCCACTTGGTTGATAAAGCAAGCCTATAGAATCATAAATGACTTGTCTTTTCCCACTCGTATAAGTAATATTTGACCTGTCACAAGCTTGTATCGTATATTCCCGTCATAAATGAGAATTCGTGATTTTTGAACATATAATATGTTGATGAGTCCATTTATATATAGTTTAACTCTCTAGTTTAGCTCGGTTTATTTGATTATTATACTTTGTTTAGTATATTTGTGAGCTAATTACGTGTTCTAGGTGTATTGATTGTGTTTGTTACATTTTGTAGGAATCTAAGCATTTAAAGGCTTTTTCCTAGCACATTAGCAAGCATCAAAGTTCACTAAGCTAAAATAGAAGCAAGATGGACAATGAAAGGATACTATGAGAAATGACAAGCCCAAACATGAGGACTTATAAAATGGTTTGGTGTACAAATGAGAAACCAACATGAAGCCCAACTTAAGAAGTCCACAACTCAACATAGGGATGCTCTTTGAATGCTCATGGGATGACAAACTATGCAATTAACCGGAGAATTAAGGAGCTTAAAGGCATAGCATAGGATTCTTTAAGCATTAAATGGAGCAATTAAGCAAATATAGTCGGGTTGATGAAACCCCGATCGGGGTTTGGAGTCTGTGAAATGTTTCCGTTTCAAGTCCCTCTCCCTATATAAAGGAGAGGGACTTCGACACTTAGGGGCATCTTTTTTATCAACTTGTACATCATTCTACACTCTAAAAACACTCTTTTACGTAACATCATTAGTCATTAGATTAGGTTTAGAATAGTTTAGTTTCCATTAGTTGTTACAAATAATTCCTTTGAGTATTTCAAATTATATTACAAGTTCATTTGCAATTTAACTAGTTCCATTGTGTTCTTCAATTCTAAGTTTCATTTCCTTTGTTGAGGTAATTATATTTCTTGTATTGTTTTATTATTTCCTTTGTCATTTCTATTATTAGCTAGTTATCATGTTTACTTATCATTTGTCATTAGATTAGTTATCATTATGCAAGAGTAGTTACTTTGTCTAGGGAATTAGGGAAGCCATGCATAAATAATATTTGCAATTGTTCAAATAAGATGTTATGATATCAAATAGTTGTTTCTATCACATGCTTGCATTGTATTGTTAGTCTTTGATTATTGATCACAATCCTTGATTAAATTCGTTAATTCTTTCTATAAGTCGAGAGGCACGGAATTGAATTAGACTAAGCATGTGTTAGTAGATCGACCTAGCCAAAGCGAGAGTTCGTTAGCACCCGATCTATGGTTGACACTAATATCGAGAGGTGGGTGTCTTTAGCCTAAATAATTATCGCTATTATCAATTTCCTAGTTTGACTTGAGCATTTACATAATTTGCATGTGTGATCCAAACTCCCTAGACTCTTCCTTTATTATTATTGTTGTTTTAATCACCAAACCAGAAATCATTTGTGACCGACCTTGATAGAATTCACTCCATAACAACTTGCTAGCAACTCCCGTCTCCTTGTGTTCGACCCCTATTACTACATTCATTTGTATCTAGGGTATTTATCTTTGATTAGGTGTGCGATAGCCTATCAACCTGTCATTAATATCTTTGATGAACATAATCAAAGGTGGTGGATCGGTGTACCGTGTGGTTGGATTAGGGTAGATGTGGTTTTAGATTGTAGGCGTGGCTAGATTGGGAGTGATAGCGAAGGCATTGTTAGGGGATGGAGATGTTGGTGTTTAACATCGAAGATGGTGAGACTAAGGAGATGTTGACGTGGAGGTGATGGCGGTGGCTGATTTTTGTGGTGCTAGTGGAGGTGTAGAAGATGGAGGTGAGGTTAAGTGTGTAAAAGATGGGTGATAAGTCATAATTATATACATGTTTTATGCCTCCCCATAGTCACTTTTGTTACGGTTTTGTGCTTCTTTATATGATTAGATGCCGTTAAATGTTAGAATGTCGATACTCCCGCTTTTGTGTGCTATTGTGTAGATATGGTGCGATTTGGATGCATTGGATCCGTTGCAAAGTGAAATGGAATCGACATTTGCAGAATTTATGCTTGACATGGAGACCAAGAAAGTAAAAAGAAGGAATGTCAAAAAAATTAGTTGGACAGACCAACAAATGTGAAGCGAGAAGAAATAATGGATACTTGCACAAACTTCAAACTTGAATATCTTGAGTTTTGCCACTCGTATCAAGTTGGTTCACATTGCAAAAGAAATATATTTCTCTTAGCTTTGCAATGATAGGTCACACGTCGAATTCCGATAAGTAACGAAGAAATGGAAGTCGTTTGAAAGTTAGTGCGCAAAGCTGAGAATTACCGAGGACACTCGATCGAGTGCATCAATACTCGATCTAGTGTATGTAAGACGAAGAGTTTTAAGGAATTTCTTTAAAATCGGATTCTTGTGTAATATAAATAGAAAACTCGTCTCTTATTATTTCTTATAATTTATTTACTCTAGAACTTAGAAAACTTCATTAATATTATTGCTACTAGGGTTATTCCAAGAACATCCTCCCTTCCAGTTAGTTTGTAATCGGTATTATATAAAAAAATAGTTATAACAATGTTAAGTTACTGCATGCTTTTATGTATCTTTCACTATAAATAGATTTCTATCATTGAAAAATATTTTCCAATGACAAACAATCATATAAAAATACATACGCTGTAGATGCATGCTATGTGATTCTCCATTGTGAAATTTTTTGTTTTTGTTTGTTATGAGTATTATATATTATTGTGATTTCTTGTGAATGTATATTAGTGTATGTTGATTATTCTATATTATTACTATTGTTTGTTTCAAGTTTTGCACTCGCACTACGTAACAAAAGCCTGCTAATTTTTTTTTTTTACTAATGACAAAATTCTTTTGTTATTTTTACTGATAATTTTAATTATTTTCATTTAGTAGAAAGTATTGAATTTGCTCAAGCTAAATCCATTCTACTCTTCACGTGTTGGTTGTTGCCGATACATCTGTATTGTGTTACTAATGGGAAATATAAAGACGGAAGAAAATTATAGGGTTGTTATAATTAAAATCCTACCCCTACTAAAATACGAGTCTGAAATAACTAATATTATCCTTGAGGTATGAAAGCAACAAAAGATGAATCAGTTCGGTAAGCTAATGGGTCTTAGTTATATTGTTGAGCTATTTAACTTATGTAGAATTATCTAACCGACCAATTTATTAGTCCTTAACTGCCATGCAGTAATATTATTTTTTTTTCATTTAATCAATGATCATGATTCATGAATAATGTTGAAAATATGATTAACAATATACTTTATTTTACCTATCCAACTTTAATGTAGACCCATACATCGCACGGGCATGATATCTAGTAAGAAATAAAGGGAGAGATTAATTAATTAGGAAGATGAAGGTGGGGAAGAGAGTAAATAATTAGTAGTAAAAAATGTGGGGCCCATTGTTTTTTTGCCCATTAAATTCATTAGCCAATAAAAGGCTTTCAAATGATTCCTCTTTTATATTCCCTCCAATTAACCATGTTGTTCACTTTTCTTTTGGACACAAGGATTACATAAATCAATTTGGACCACACAAAACACACTACCTCACATTCAATTAAATTTGAACCACACAACTACTCACAAATAAAGAAAAAGGGAACATCACCACACTTAGCTCAAAATAAAAAGAGGGAACAACATGGTTAATTGGAGGGAGTATATAGTAGAATATTGTCAAAAACACACATATACTATATTTTCAAAAACATCGTATGTATTAGACAGTAAAAACAACAAATTATAAAAGATTTTCTTTAGAGAGAAGAAGTTTCTCTCTCTAAAACAGAAAACCTATGTTTTTCTTCCTCCATTGTTGCTGATTGCGAAGCTCTAGTGGCGCGAGGGAGAGGTCGCCCACCCAAGATTCAGACTCCGATAGGTTCCTCGCTTCATACGGATCATATTCTGCAATTTTTTCTCAAACCCATTCTTCATCCCCCAAATCCCTCTTTGTCGTTAAATGACCTAATTGTCAATGCGTTTAGTGGTTCTGCAAAGCAAAAAACGCCATTATAGACTTCTTTGAAAGCTGTTGTATCTTCTGTGAATAGCTCGATTTCGACACCCTCTAAAACTAGTAGAATTGTGCTTAACCCAGAAACATATGTTAAAAATCATGCATTAATTGAACCTCCATTTGATGGAACTCATGTGCATTCTGTCACGAATATTTTTGGAGGAACACTAATTGAAAATACTATTCCTGTTATTCAAGTTCACAAGCCAACATGGACTGAAATAGTTAAACCCGGGATAAAACTGGCATGAACCTTTTCTTTCATGCTAAGAGTAACGAGTGTTCTGAGATTGAAGTTCCCTTAGAAGATTTTCAAGATGAACTCAATTTCTAGAAATTTACTGTTATGGGTAATATCATAGGAACAAAGCCCTCTTTCAAACAAGTTCAAGATTTTGTTGCTAAATCTTGGAGTAGTATAGCAAAACCTGTTGTGCAGTACTTTAAGAAAGGATAGTTCAGTTTCAGATTTAGTAATGAGGAAGATATGAACAATGTGTTGAAAGGGGGCCCTTGGGAAAATAAGATCTTACTCTATTATCATGAAACAATTGTCTCCATCTTTCTCCACTGCCATGGATAGAGTATCCATCATCCCTGTTTGGGTCTTATTCCTTGATCTTGATCCATATCTTTGGTCTTTAGTTGTTCTTAGCAAGATGGCTAGTAAGATTGAGAGGCCAATGTTTGTTGACATGCCTACTACTTGCAAAGAAAAGATTTATTAGGGTTATGCTAGAAGTGGACATCTCATTTTCTTTGCCTACTACTATTAACCTCAACACACCTTTTGGGCCTTCTGAGCAGAGAATTGACTATAAGTGGTTACCTTTCTATTGCTTAGAATGTGGGAAGATGGGGCATAAGGCTGCAGCCTGTAAAACAAAAAGGGTCAAGTAGGATAAGCCAAATCATGTCAAGCCTCATACTAAACCTTGCATGCTAGGTGGTACCTCGGCAGCTCAGGTGGTGACATAACTTTCAGTCATCCCTAAACATGCCGACACGCACCTAGAATGTAGTAAGAAGGATGAGGTAAATAGCCTTGAAAAGAGCCTTGTCACCTGTTTCATCTCAATTGGCTACAAAAAATATATTCTCCTCTTTAATCACAGAAGACCTACCTGATGAGGGCATCAATATTGAAATCCCTGCAGTGCAAGTTGGGGAAAAAAATCCTTGTTTGCTAGGTGGTACCACGAGGGAGGGAGATGCTACTGGAAGTTCTGCTAAATAGTTTTCAGGAACCCAATCTGTTGTAGTTCATCAAGAATGCAACAAGAAGGTTGAGGATTTAAAAAAATTTTATTTTTGATGATGTAGGTGTCATATTAGTAACCCACGTTCATTTCTGGAATTTATATCAAAATATGCAATTGCAATCTACGAGTAATTGTTTTGTCATATATTGTTTGTCATTGATTATCCAAATTAATACGGAGTAAAATTTATGGTAATTATTATTGTTAAAACGAAAGTGACATAAAAATAATTTATTTGCATAAAAAGTGGTTTACTGCTTTCAAACTGAAAGTGTCACAAATTAGGTGAGTGGAATCTCAATATTTACAATCGAATTACAGTACCATTACCGCATTTTATATGAAATTAATAACTAAGAACTTAATCACAACTATAATTTTTTTTTACAGTAAAACATTTATAAAATTACAAATAATAATAAAAAATACTAATATTAGTAATTAGTTTTAAAAAATAGTTGTAGCTAACAATTGACCAATATAACCAATAATCAAGTGAGTAATGTCATTTAAAAAAAAACCATAATTAGAACTTATTTAACCTTTACTAAAAAGAAAATTTATAAAATCATCATATAAACAACAAAAAAGTTTTTTTTTGTTAAAAAATAAAACCATATGCATGTAAACTGAAAACAATACTTGACAAGATGACAACATCAAAACGAAATCATTATAAATATACAAGGTAATAAGAAGGGTTCAATTTAATACGAAAATACCAACTGCATAAGAGTATGTACTAGATTTTTTTTTTTGATAAAATAGTATGTACTAGATTTTGGTTGTGTGGCATGATCAAAAGTGTGGCACCGTCAATGCGTAAAAGATTGATGAAATCCTTCTTCTATTAAAACTCAAGCTTTTCCTGCATCCTCATGAAGCCAAATCATCACTTTATCCTCCACTTTTTATTTTTTTCCCAAGTTGGACCCACCACATTTACACAACATTTTTTTGTTGAACTTTGTACTCAATTTCTGGAGTATTTCTATCTTTCTCCTCCTTAATCTTTAATTTATTAAGTTTTTCAAATTTGATATTTTATTTAATTACAAATTTTTAAACCGACGTGATTTAATTAACTTAAAGCCTGGTAAGATTTTTTTAATCGACGAAAATTTATTTAACTTTAAGCGTGAGAGGATTACGGCAATTCACTAAATGGATATTAATGTGACCATACGCTTTTATACAAAAAATTTAGAAAATCCAACATTTTGGAACATTATACAGTAGGATTGGTACAATTAAAATTTAAAAAATACAACATTTTGGATTATACAGTATAATGCAGTATGAATAGTACAATAAAATTGTACAATCCTCCTTCTATTAAAACACAAACATTTCCTGCATTATCCTAAGGCACATCATCAATCAACAAATTTTTCATTTGTTTAGGCGTGCCATTATTTGAAACCCCAAAACATAATTTAGTTTTACGACTTTATTCACAGTTATTACTTCGTATTTGTCAATTTTAAGTTGGTCCTTTATATATTTGTTTATTCTTAAATATTTTATCATATTACCACATGTTTTGTAATTATATTAAAAATAATAATTGTGTTATAGATAAATATTTGTTATAGATAAATATAATATAAATTTTATGAGAAAATAATAACAAGACGTCTTTCCCTGTGGAATTCAAAAGAAAACAAAGAGTACATGGATCTAAAATGTCCGATTTAAACTTAATATTTATAGAAATAATTTTTTTATGAGGAAGAAATCAAATATCCAAAAAAAACACATCATTTAACTGATCTTATTTAATGTGGTTATTAAAATATAAAAAAAACGGCTATTAGTTTCAATTTATGTAAATAAAATAGGACCAAATTTTCGAGGTGGTACTGTTGTGCGTCAGAAACACAAATAAATACTCCGTCTTAACATAATTTATTCACCCAAAAAATAAAACATAAACCCAAAAAAGCGGACTTTTATATGAGGAAAAAGAAAAATCTCAAGGAAGAAAAAAAGTTAATTAAAAAACTGAAAAAAAAATATAAAAGATAAATCTGTTAATTCCTAATTGCCATACCGTAACCCAAAAGTAAAATAAATTCATTAGAAACCAATATTAAACTAATTTTGTAGATCACTACTGTAATTTTTACGGGCTAAAATGAAGACATTTAAGCAAAATGGTGATATTGGATTGAGATTGAAATAATCAACTTAGATTGAAACATGTGTTTGTTCATTTGGGGATGCTAACAAGGAGGAGTGAATGAAAGGCGGCAGAGAATCGCCGAGAGAGAGGGGGCGTTTTACAATTTTGTGGTTTATATTTGGGGATTGGGAAAATTTGATGAGGGTTTGGTATGTGTATGTGAATCCACGGTTTTAAAACTTATGCTGCACATATTTTACTTGGGTTTGATATGTGTATATGGGCTGAGGGTTTGATATGATAAAGCGAGTAAATAGGGTACCTACAAGGTGGTAAAGTGTGTGCAACTTATAGCTAGAGGTGGACACCAGGCCGGGTCAAGGACCAACCCATGTGAAAAAGCGGATTGTGGCAAATATGACCTGATAATAACCCGAACATTTAGATCAAGACATGCGCGACCCATGACTCGACCCGAAATTAGGTACATTTTTATAAATAAAAAAGTTTAACGCAATTAAAACTAATATAAAATAGTAAAATAATGAAAATTCCAATTTTTTTGAAACATATGCTCATGTTTATTTTAAAGCAAAAATTTTAACCCATAACTAAAACTGAAATGAATACCATATGAATATAGTTATTTTTTGTAACGTAAATGTAACAACTGATCAATCTAATACTTCATTATCAAACTTTATATAAATAACATATCTATTTAGTTAAATATAGTTTATTACAGTTTTGAATAACACTCCCGTGCAATCTTGCACGGGGTAAAACTAGTTATTAGTATAGATCCCGCGCATAAGAGTATGTACTAGATTTTTTAGATTGGGATATTAGAGAATAATAATTACACCATTGATATAAAAATATTTGTAATTATACAATTTAATATTAGTAACTTAAATAGATTTCACGCAATGCATGAGAAGTACAATATAGAGTTTTTTATTTTTTAAGGTATTATTTATACATTTTAAATCAACACTTCATTAATATTTCACTCAATTGTATTTTAATATGAAACAAAAAAGAATTGAAATGGAAAGTAATCAAAGAGAATTTAGTAAAGTTATGAAGTGTTTATTTTAATGTAAATTTTCGGAATTTGATAAGAATTTGATATCAGTGTTTAAAGTTGGATACATTATCAAGTTATAATTAAATCTCCATATCAGATATTAGTAGGTCCATGCGCATCTATATAGAACTTTTGTCCTTCAAAAATCCACAAAATTGTGTTTTTTTTCTTATATAGCAATATATCACTAACAAATGTTCATGATGACGGAAGTATATAAATATCAATATTTTTAATAATATTCATATCTTATCACTTTTTTTAATTGATAGATATTGATATTGATATTGATATTGATATTAATTTAATTGACATAGATATTGATATATATTAGTTTTAATTTAATTATTTTCTGTTTTATATTTACATTTAGCATAAAGTTATATTGATACATAGTATTGACTGATTGAGTGGATCAGTGGATCAATTTCAAATTTGTCAATTGAGTTACACGTTAGGTTGATAAGCCAATCTTACTTAAGATGTAGATATCCGTCTTAATAATAAGACGGCTTAAATATCGTTTTATATTGGCATATTTGACGGATTTTTTGTCTCCCAATTTTTTCCGCTTATGTCTTATTTCTGCTACGGAGACATATTTGACTCGTGTTAAATTTAAACCGAATATAGCCGTCTTAAATGAAAACTTACTTAAATATATTCGACGTTTTTTCTCTTTATATTATAATTAACATCGATCGATTATAAACAATAATATTACTTGGGCTAAATTTACCCCGACCATATAGTCCATAACGTATACTGTACATTACAATGAGAACAATGAGCCAACTTTAAATCTACTAATCTACCTATACAGTAACTATCGCCTATACCTATTCCAAAGTTCCAAACTTTTCCACTCCCATTAAGGCATCATCATACTTCCACCTTTTAACCATCTTTCCCACCGCCTCACAATCCAAGTCTCCATAATCACCACCCTCACATATACAATGCCCTTCTTTAGACCATCCCCAAGCAGAGGTCGTGCTAATTAGGTCGCGACCCGGTTTTACTCTTAATCCCATTTTATTTATCTTGACCTACTTTCACCCTCCCTAGCAGAATGTCACGACCTAGGTCATCAACCCAATCATTTTCCACTTCACAATCCATACTATATACTTAGGGGTTGTTTGGTTACCATTTGAAATCACATGAATTGTAATTCATGGGAAGTACAAATATTGAACTTTGTTTGGTTTAACAAAAACATGGGAATTAGAACTTCCCATGAATTACAATTCCTCCAAAATAGAGAAAATTGCTTACCTAGCCCCCCTAGGTAAGTGGCAATTCCTATGGAATTCTAGTTCCTACATGCAACCAAACACTTTTTGACAATTCACATGAAATGTAAGTTAATGGGAAAAGCAAGTTCCTAGGCATTGCAAGTTCCCACGGTGAACCAAACGACCCCTTATTTTATTGTTGTTATATTGTTCAACCAATAAAAATTGTCCACCTAGTAGGTCACTAAGGTGGTCAATTTTGTTCCACCATGGTCACAAATTGACCTTTGGTCACCAATTAACAAAGGTCACCAATTATGTTTGTGTAATTACATCATTAGCATTGTGAAATCAGAGTATTGAAATATATTTGGAAGCCATTGAAGTAGGTAAGAAAGCTTGAGTTGTATTGAGGAACAAGAAAGCTAAATAAAGGATGTTGTATTGAATTAATTATGTTAAACTGTACAATGATCAGCTTATATACAAGAATAGAAAAGAGTGGGAAAGTTAGTTACAAAGTCAATTACAAGTCAACTAATCAATATTCTTCATATCCCCCCCTCAAGGTGGACGTAAGGTTAAGACATCAAACCGCACGCCCAACTTGAGTGCAAGATGATGGTGTTGCTGCTGGCCCAAAGGCTTTGTAAGAATATCAGCTAACTGTGATCCAGAAGAAACATGATGAGTAGAGATGAAACCCTCTTGAACTTTTTCTCGCACATAATGACAGTCGATATTCAAGTGCTTTGTACGTTCATGAAACACGGGATTTGCGGCTATATGTTGAGCTGCCCTGTTATCGCAAAACAAAGGAACATGCAAGGAGATTGGCACAAGAAAATCCTGTAGCACTCTATACAACCAAACAACCTCACTAGAAGTGTAAGACATAGCTCTATACTCAGATTCTGCTGAGGATTTAGAAACCGTTTTCTGTTTCTTGGTCTTCCAAGAGACAAGAGAAGTACCAAGAAATACACACTGACCAGTAACTGATTTGCAGCTAAAAGAACATGCCCCCCAATCTGCATCAGTGAAAGCCCTCAGAATAAGGCAGTTGTCAGCAGGATAAAACAATGAAGCATGAACAGTTCCTCTGAGGTAACGCACAACATGAAGAGCTGCTTGAAGATGAGACTGTCTAGGGGCACTTAGAAACTGGCTTAAGTGTTGGACAGCAAATGAAAGGTCAGGTCTGGTAAGATTAAGATATAACAAGCGACCAATAAGTCTCCTATACCTCTCAGGATCAGTTAGTAACTCCCCATCATCAACAGAAAGGTGTAATCCCCTAGGTAAAGGAAAAGGAGATGGTTTGCAATCAGTCATCCCTGTATCATGAAGAATGTCAAGAACATACTTGTGTTGATTGACAGACAAGCCTGCATCAGTTCTGTCAATTTCTAGACCAAGGAAATATCTAGCATGACCCAGATCTTTGATTGTGAAAGCCTGATCCAAGGCATGTTTCAAAACAGGAACATAAGAAACATCATTTCTTGTGATAAGCAAGTCATCAACATAGACCAAAACTGCTGTGAAAGAAGTTCCAGAAGTTCTAAGGAAGAGGGAATAGTCATTTTTAGACTGTATAAAACCCTGTTGCAGTAAGAACTTGGAGAGTTCAAGATTCCACTGTCTTGAAGCTTGTTTCAAACCATAAAGGGATCGTTTTAGTTTGCATACTTGACCAGGTAATAAGGATTTGTAGCCTTCAGGAGGTGTCATGTAAATATCTTCATCAAGAAAGCCATGGAGGAATGCATTATTAATGTCCAATTGATGTATAGGCCAACCCTTTGCAGCAGAAACAGCCATTAAAACCCTAACAGTAGTGAACTTTGCCACTGGACTAAAAGTATATTTGTAGTCTTTTCCTTCCACTTGATTATAACCCTTGGCCACTAATCGAGCCTTATATCTATCAATGGTTCCATCAGGTTTTATCTTCAATTTATAAACCCATTTACATCCTATGGCCTTACCACCTATAGGCAAAGAAGTAATTTCCCATGTTCCATTGTCCTGTAAGGCTTGCAACTCCTTTTCCATAGCAATGGCCCATTGAGGATCCTTTTTGGCTTGATTATAGGTATTAGGTTCAATGATGTGCTTTGGATCAGTTAACAGATTAGCAGAAAAAGATGCTGAAGTTTCAGAAGTAGGTTCAACAGAATTGTCTGAAATAATATTTTTGTGAGGTAAAATAGGACAAACGTAGTCCTTAAGTTTAGCAGGTACCTGAATAGGTCTTTTAGAAACTCGAGGAACAACAGGATTAGGGGGCTGAAGAACAGTAAAAGGCTCAGATGAAGAACTTGTTGAATGACCAGATGAAACAACTGGTGTGTCAAGAGAAGTATGGGTATCTGTATTATTGAGAGAATCATTATTATCAAAATTTATGGTATGATCATTATGTGGAGAATTATTCTGAACTTGTATAGTAGGTGTAGAAGGTGATCTGTTTTGTGGCTGTATTGTGTCATCCTCACAAGGATGAAGTGGAAATGACTGAAAAGAGGGAGTATTAGCAGGGAGATCAGCTTGAGGAGATGCAAGCCTAAAAGGAAACACTGTCTCATGGAAAATTACATCTCTACTTATAATGATCTTGTGTGAACTGAGATCATAAAGCTTATAGGCTTTCTGTGCAAAAGGGTATCCAAGAAAAATACATTTTCTCCCCTTAGGATCAAACTTGTCTCTAGAATGGGAAGGTGTGAGGGCAAAGCACAAACAACCTACAACTCTCAGTTCATCATAAGTACATTTTGTGTTGTATAAAACTTCTGTTGGGGTTTTCCAAGAAAGAACAGGACTGGGAAGCTTATTAATAATGTGTGTGGCTGCTAATAAACACTCTCCCCAAAACTTTTTAGGCAAATTTGCAAACAACATTAATGCTCTAGCTGTCTCAACAAGGTGCCTATGTTTTCTTTCCACTCTACCATTTTGTTGAGGAACACCAGGAGCACTCCTTTGATGAACTATGCCTCTAGCAAGAAAGAAGGAACTACACCCCTTTTGTACAATCTCAGTTCCATTGTCACTTCTGACAATTCTAACTTGACTATTATATTGTGTCTGAACTTGCAAAACAAAGTTTTTAATGGCCTCAGGTGCTAGAGTCTTATCTTTCAATAAAAAAGTCCAGGTGACCCTACTATGGTCATCAACTATAGTAAGAAAGTAATAAGCCCCTGTCACAGTGGGTCGTTTGTAGGGTCCCCATAAATCGATATGAATCAAATCAAAAATATGCAAGGCCTTAGAAGTACTCCTTTCAAAAGGCAACTGATGCATTTTAGCAAGAACACAAGTTTCACATTCAAACTTATCCACAGTATTACAACCAAGTTCATGAATGTGCTTCATTTTAGACAATGAAGTGTGTCCTAATCTTGCATGAAACAAATGCACCTTATTTGTACACTTAACAGTTTGTCTACAAGCACAAACATTTGAATAAGAGCAGACATTCTTATTACCACCAAGAATCTGATCTGTCCTAGTGCCTTTGCTCAAGAACTTCAACTTGTATAAGCCATCTTCCCTTCTCCCAATAGCAAGAGTGAGCTTATGGAGAGGGTCCTGGATTTCACAGTTGTCCACAGCAAATTTAATCAATAAACCAGTGGTAGACAACAACTTCCCTACAGATAACAGGTTGTGTCTAAAGTCTGGAATATACAGAACATTGTGCAATACTAGCCCTGACATCAAGTGAATATCCCCAATCATATTAACAGACTTGCTATTTCCATCAGGCAAACCCACTATGATAGGTTTACTTAGGGTTTTCTTATTAGTGAACAGATGTAATAGAGAACTCATGTGATCTGTAGCCCCTGAATCAATAATCCAAATAAATTGACTAGGTTCAGGGGAAAAAGTAGCAGGAGCATTGGTAACCAAGGAAGTACCTGCAAAGTTAACAGCATCAAAATTGACTGCTCCAGAATAACCACTGTTGTCCTGAGAGTTTTGCTTCATAATCATCATGTAATCAGCACGAAGCCATGACTGATATGACGACGAAGACAAAGCAGGCATCGCGATTGAACCGTCAAGAAAACCTTGCTTGTTTTTAGAACCAAGCGCCATGAATATACCACGACTCCAATTGAGGAAATTCTTTCCATCAAACATGCAATTAACGAGATTCATTCCAGAATAATCGGAATTTGAGAGAAAAAGAGGATCATCGTATTGATTCTGAAACACGCTATTGAGATCGGAACTTTGTGATTCAGGCATGATTACAATTAATTTTGAGTTCAAGAACTTCGAAATGTAATAATCGATTTCGATCAAAGAATTGATTTCAACGAACAAAGAAATAAAATCTTTCCGTGATTTGTATTGATGAAGTAAAATGAAAAGAAAGGAGAAGACGATCGAATCGAAGAATATCGCGGAAAAAAATGACGAACTAATCGCCGAAACCCTAGAAATTGGGAACTTTGAAGATGAAACCCTAGAAATTGGGGAAAAACAACCTAGAAGCTTAAAAGATACACAAGTAATCAAGAGACAGGTAATTCCTGCTCTGATACCATGTGAAATCAGAGTATTGAAATAGATTTGGAAGCCATTGAAGTAGGTAAGAAAGCTTGAGTTGTATTGAGGAACAAGAAAGCTAAATAAAGGATGTTGTATTGAATTAATTATGTTAAACTGTACAATGATCAGCTTATATACAAGAATAGAAAAGAGTGGGAAAGTTAGTTACAAAGTCAATTACAAGTCAACTAATCAATATTCTTCATATTTTATACCCTTAGAAAATAAAAAAGTACAAATACAATAGATTTTTACGATTATTAAAACCATATTTTATACAAAAATATCCTCGTATTGATTTTGAAGTTTTATATCCAGTCATTATTGAAGAGTAAGACCTTTTTTTCTTAAACCATATTTTCTATAATTTTAGCTACTACTCCATGGAGAACTGCATGTCTTCATCTTAAAGAAATATAATATATCCCTTATTTAGTATTCAAATATCAATATTTAATTTCTTCCTTTTTGTGTAAAGCAACATATTTTTTTGTTTCCCGATTATAATTATTTACAGTTAAGTTACCTTTGTTACAAAAATATCTTTATATCTTTATAAAGTAAAGTCAAAGTACATGCAAATTTTTTTATTAGTAACCACATGATTTGTCTTAAAGACTAGTATGATTTGGTTTTTAAAATAGTTATTTATTTTCTTATATTCATTTTGGATGTAACATTCTATTTCAATGCCTTTTAATTAAAAATTAAGGTGTGTATTATTTGAAAAGAAATTAAATTAAAATAACACAGAGTAACTAAAGGGCAATTGATTTACCCATTTTGTAAATTGCATTTATTAAATCTGTATTTGTAAAATGGTAGGAGTAGAAACTTGGGTGGTTATTGCATGTGTATATAAATATTGTAGGTCATGGAAAAAGTGATTATTCTAACTGTTTTAAATTGTGAATTTTGGGGAAAATGAAATAAAAAAAGAGGATGGAAATAATGACGTGGGTGAATGAGGTTGTAGAAAATGTTTGTGTTTTTATATAAGTAGGATTAACATGTTCTGTCTCATAATAAGTTTATTTTATTTTATAGGAAATATCATACAATTAGCTAAGAGAGATTATTAGCCTTCAAATTCCATTTCCGAATTCTCTAAAATATAAGCAAGCAAATAACTAATCGGGCTAACACAACTTTTTTTGTACACTTATAATTCAATTCGACGATTTTTATAGCATATAAGGAAATGACAAAAACTTTCAAAATTTGATTATACAAATAACATAATTCAATATACAATCACATAATTTGGTACAGTATAATCAAAATTTTGTAAAAGGGGTTGAGAAAACAATTAACCATAAAAAAGGGTTATTTTGATAATTACTACCTACTAAAACCTCACTTTGAAGAACTAGTACCACCTAAAATTTTCCTTAAAAATTGATACCAATATCTTAGGCTCGGGTTGATACCACTACCAAAACTTAAATAACACCACTAAAACTTAATCTCAGCCATTTATTTTGAATTCTCATCTTAAGTTACAAAATAGCTTCCCATTTTACCCTTTTTCCCTTGTTATATACATTCAACCCTTTTGTCATATACCTCTCATCTCTCCTCTCTTTTATTCTACTTTCACTCCTTCCATCCTATTCTTCTATCTCTCACAAATTGACTGCTATTATTTGGTAATATATCTTCTTTTTTGTTTCAATATCTCTTTTTTTGTTTATTGTACTCCATGTATTTCAATTTCTATTTTATTTTTTCACTCTTGTGTTTCAATTTAGGGTTTATTATTCCCCCTTTTTTTGGCAGCTACCCACCAGAAATGTCGAAGAGTGTTGTATATGGTAAATGTAAGTGTGGTGTCCCATTGACATTGTTGAAGTCCTGGACGGTTGATAATCCTGGCAGAAGATTCCTCACATGCAAGTTTTCAAACCCAACGGCCAAAGTTCGAGGTTGCGATTTTTTTATGTGGTTTGATGAAGAACAAGTTGAATGGCAAAAGGATGTTATTAATAACCTGATTATGGAGAAGAAGGTTGTTGAGTGTGATTTGAAGATGATTAAGTGTTAGAATACACATTTGCAGGATCAATATCTAAAGCTTAAAGAAGCTAATGGATTACTTAGGAATTTCCAGGCAAGTGGTGAAGAAGAAGAGGGGATTGTTGGGGGTAAATCTTGGGTGTCATTCAAATGGATTATGTTTCTTTGTGCTGTAATAGTTTTTCTAAGTATCGTGTCAAAGATTTGATTTTGTCAAAACTTTGATGATGAATTGTAATGGTTTTAGTACTAGTTAGGCTCAAGACAGGAACATGTAAGATCTTGAGCAATTTTCCTATGTAACACTATGAAGGTATGAATAAAGTGGCACATTAACACCAAGTTTTTGCATCTTAACATAACTTACTAAAGCATTGTCTTAGAAAAGAAATATCTTACAAAAGCATTGTTTACAAAGCCAACAGTGACTTTGATTTGCAGCAAATTACACACAACTAAAAGATACATTGTCTTCAGCAATTGACACATACAAATTTTAATTAATTGTCTTACACAACTTATATGAAAAGAAATTATTTGCACTCGCAACATCTTTAATCTTCAAAACCCAACTTTCTTCTTGATGTTTGGGTTGGTGCAACATTGCTAGCACTTGCACTTGCCTGGCTGGTAGAAATCCCCTGCACCACGGTTGCACCACGGCTGCATCATGCTGTCTTTTTGCTGCTCTTCTTGCCACTGCATCCCTGACTTTGTTGCTCCATGTTGAGCTGCTAGTTGATCTGGTGGTTTTCACCTTCTGTTTCTCTTTTGTGATTGAGGGGTTCTTACAAGTTTTGACAGTATGCCCTAGCCCCCACAGTTTCCACAAGACCTTACAACCCTCAATTTTTTAGTTGCCCCACTACTTTCCTTCCCTGGTTCTCTTCTCCTTTTCTTGAGCTTTGGCCTACCATGTAACCTCTTAAATGGAGGTGGAAGAGGTGCTACCTGTCCAACATTCTCCCATTCTTGGTAGCCAGGCATGGCTGTTATGGCATGTTCAAAACACTTAACATACATGGCTTTTGTATAAGCCTCATCAACATAGTCAACCACTTCCTCTCTTTGATCCATTATGCAAACTATGGCATGTGGACATGGTAGACCAGTGAGGTCCCAATTCTTACAACTGCATGTTTTTATTCCCAAATTCCACTACAAGAAAACAACATTCAGGCGACTGATATTGGCGACTAATTTCAGTCGCTAAAATGAATTTGGCGACTGATTTCAGTCGCCAAGACCCAGTCGCAGTCATTAGTCGCCAAAAAAAATTCGGGCGACTACTTTCAGTCGCCAAATTTGGCGACTGAAAAAAGCGTCGCCTATTTGGTGAAATGGCGACTGAAATCAGTCGCCCAAATTGGCGACTGAAAGATGATGTAGTCGCCAATTTGGCGACTGAAATCTGTCGCCATCAGTCGCCATTTTGGCGACTACCAAGGTATTCAGTCGCCAATTTGGCGACTGATTTCGGTCGCCATTCAGTCGCCAAAAGGCCTTATAATTTGCAAAAATACAGGGGTTTTGGCGACTGAAAGTAGTCGCCAAATGAACATTTCAGTCGCCAAAAAACCTGTGATATTGCAAGAAAATTTCTGTTTTCATCGTGCCATTTCGTTACCATACCATACCTGCAAGTATACAAGAAAACAACTATAATTTCACACATTTACAACAACACGATGTGAAACCAACATTCTCATATAGATAAAGAAAATTGTTTCAAGTTTACAAATCTTCTACAATGTTAACAAACCGAGTTTAAACAAGCACAAGTCACAAGTTTCTAAACTAATATTAGAAGCCAAGGGTGATATGGGGTTCGACTTGCATACCACCACCTCCATTGCCTTCATCATAGTCTCGCCGAAAGGGAGGCGGACCTTGGTTGCAATTGTCGAACCTACTTTCCCAAGCCTTGAACTTTTCTTTCATTATCCTTAATTCTTCATCCCTTTCCGCGTTTTTTCTTTTTTCCTCGTCAAGTGCGGCTTGGAGTCTTCCCACAACTGTCGGCTCGTAGGTTTGTTTTGAGGTGGACGACATTCTTCCCCTTGTAGTTTCGTAAAATACATTCTTTACCGACCCAATCCCGTAGGCATTCCCCTTCTTGAAACCCTTTACCAAGTCGAACCAAATCTCGTTATCGGATTTCTCGGGATGCCTAAGTTTCTCGGCGGAAAATGCTTTCTACAAAATATAAACATTGTTATTAAAAATAGCTACAAAATTAGTAAACATTCAAAAAATTGAACTTATTGTAAAAATACAAAAATGCTTGAAACTTACATATAATTCCTTATCTTTTGGTTTGATCCAATATCTTCTATTGTCTTCGAGTCGGGAATTTCATGTTGTGGGATTTGAGAATATTGAACTTATTGTAAAAATACAAAAATGATCATTATTGAAAATATTAGACTCAAATGCATCAACTACCATATCTCTATATGGGTTCTCATTTTGTGGGATTTGAGATTGTTCGGGAAGTGAAAAAAATGATTCTCCATGAGAAATCCAATTGTAGTAGTTTGGACAAAACCCGTTTGTATAAAGATGTTCTTGAACCTCAATGTCATGTAGATATTTCATGTTTTTGCATTTAATACAAGGACACCTAAGTTTCAGTGCTACTAAATCATACTCGTCTTGTTGTCTAGCAAATTCAATAAACTCGGCAACCCCCTTTATAAATCTAGCGGTAAGACGTCTTTTCTTATCAAGTCTATCTTCGTACATCCATGTACGCTCCAATCTCTTCATTTTAATCTAAACATTAACCAACACAACAAGTACAAAAAATACTAACACTAATCAAAACCCCAAATATTAACAACACTAACACAAACAATCATATTTATCAAAACATTAATACGAAATACACTAACACAAATCAAAATCATTAATACTAACAAAATAATACTAATAACACTAATATTATTAACATACTAAAACTAATCAAAAAACACTAACCAAAACCTCTATACTACCAACACTAACACAAATCATGAAAATTATCAAATCCCCATTACTAACAACACTAACCCAAATCAAAATTAACAATACCAACAAAATTAATACTAACAACACTAATAATATCAACAACACTACCACTAATCAAAAACCCCCAATTAATCTAAGGATTCTTTCAATTTACAACAAACACTTAACATCTAAACCAATAATCATCACAAATGTTTATATAAACATATAAAATCAACTAAATACAAGTAGGAATCACAAATTAAACAAACAAACTAAATTAATTGAAGGATTGAAATTAGAACAAATATACCTTCACCAATTAGAAGAAACAAAGCAACACAAGAAGAAGGAGAGTACAAAGATCCGGTGGAGCTAGTGTCGGAGTGGTGGTCGGAGTGGTGGTTAAGGGAGTGGAGTAGTGATGGTAGCGATTATGTAAAGGAAATGGGGATTTTCGGGTGTTTGAAGGAAATTGGTAAAGTATAGAGTGGCGGATGAGTTTTGCGATTCTGGAATAATACACAAATTGGCGACTGATAAGGTAGTCGCCAAATTGGCGACTGAAATCAGTCGCCAATTTGGCGACTGATTTCAGTCGTCCGAGTTTTTTTGATAAAATTCAGAGGATGGTTTCAGTCGCCAATTTGGCGACTGATTTCAGTCGCCCTATTATATTTTCAGTCGCTAAATTGGCGATTACTTGTATCAGTCGCCTTATAACAGTCGCCTGAAACAAGATTTCTTGTAGTGTTCACGGCTTTTTGAACACACCTATGAGTTACCTCAAACTCACCACTTATAGAAGGCACAAAGCTACATAATCTTGATTCAATGTCAGCCCATTTTAGGTACTTAGTCACCAATGGCATGACTGTTCCCTCATAGCCCGCAACCCCAATTCTTTTGTCATAATGTCTCTTCATAACGTACCTTCTAATCCATTCCATTAGGGTTACTATTGGCTTATCCCTTGCTTCTTTCAGGACAGCATTGAAATTCTCACACATATTGTTCATTAAAAAGTTGGTCTTACTTGTGGTGGAGAAGGCATGTCTTGACCCATGCTTGGCAGGAATTAATGATAGGTAGGCATGGGCCTTGGGGCTCAAAAACTTGATTCCCTCTAATTCCCTATTGAACTCTACAATAGAAATGGCTTTGGCAGCCTTCCAGAAAGATTCTTTATAGAGAGGCCAACTCCACTGTAGCTTGAAATTTGCCCATATATGTCTTACACAAAATCTGATCTCAGCCTTAAGAGTAACATTGTTGAAAGCCTCTAGGAGACCCTGACATCAAAATATTGTTATTGACATCAAAGTTACATTAACAATTTTGAAAAAAATACAAAATATTAGACATAAACAGGGGATATTAAAAAAAAGAGTTGACTGCTAACCTTTTGTCTATCAGACATCATTGTTAGCCCATCACCATCCACCTTCTCTAAATATTCCATAAGAAGGCTCAAAAACCAAGTCCAAGTATCTCTATTTTCAACTTCCACAACAGCCCATGCAATAGGGTATATGTTGTTATTGGCATCCATAACCACTGCTACCAAACACATCCCAGAATATGCCCCTTTTAGATGGCATTCATCAACACCAATGAAGGGTCTACAACCAGCTCAGAACCCAACCTTACAAGCCTTCAAACAAACATACTTTCTTTGGAAAAGTGGGGGTGGATTCTCAACATTTTCAACAACAACAATGGATGTTGAGCCTAGATTATACTTTCTCAATGCAGCTGCATAATCCCAAACTCTAGCATATTCATCATCCCCATCACCATAAAGCATTAGTTTGGCTCTTGCCCTAGCTAACCAAGCTTGTGCATAGCTGTTATTAACCCTCATATCTCTATAAACACGCTTCACAAAAACACTTAACAACCAAGTAGTATTCTCCCTCCACTCCTCTACATACTTTTCAGCTAAATATTGAGAAGACACTTTTTTATTGTATCCTTTGAAAGAGCAAGTGTGAGCCAAATTCATTGTTCTAATAACAATAAAGTCCTCAGTTGGCTTCTTAGTAGCATAAATTCTAAATGGACACAAGAATGTTTTACAAACACACCTAATCTTAGCTCTCACCTTGTCCCACTCACACTTACATTTGTATCTGCAGTGTGTTGTTACTCTTGCACTACCATTGTGTAAAAAATAGTAATCATACCTGTTCTTCACAGCATGTACCCTCAAGGCGTGCCTTAGTACATCAACAGTAGAGAACTTCAAACCAACATCCAGCTGAACCCTTATTCTGAAGTCAGTGTCAGGGTTGAAAACACTACATCTATCTCCCTCATCTTCTGAACCATCTAGGCTTCTTAATTCAGTGCCAGATTGGCCTTCTTCCTCCTCTAATTCCCCAACAAAGTTGATAAGCATTTATTTAGTCACATTTTCCCTCATTTTCGTCCCCATTTTGGTCCGTTTACACGGATTTGCGTGTCTTTAATTGCATTTTATTTCCCGATTTCCCGCGCTATGAATGTCGATCTCAATTTGCAGGAATTAAGGCGGAAATGAGGAAATCGGTGCATAAAGACCTTGCATGAGTCGGGATTCGAAGATGAGATGAAAAATGAAGAAATGAGCCCCCAGGTGGTGCAGGCCGGCCTACTGACCGGCGGCCAGCCCACCGGCCCAGACCACCACTCTACAAATGAAAGAAGTTGAAAAAGAGAAGAAAAGGCCCAGGTAGCGCCGGCCGGCCTACCGGCGGCCGGTCGACTACCCGGCCTACACCTACATCAGAATGCCATAGAGAGTCAAATGATGCTCCCGGCCGGTGGGGGACCGGCGGCCGGTCGACCGGCCCAGACCCCCACTTTCCCATACTTAGAAGATTTTGAGATTTTTGAAGGCGAAGTAACTGAAGCTACTGATGTGCTCCAGGCCGGTCAGAAGGCCGGCGGCCGGTCAACCGGCCGGGAACACAAGACTGAAAATTCGCCCTCTTCTTCTAATTTCTTCCTTAATTTCGATATACCTATATATACCCTCCCCCTATTATTTTGTAAGCAGTTTTTACATTCTTCTTAGCACAAAACCCTAGATATTTGTAACCTAAATTAGTCCCTAATTACTCTCCTAATCCTTCCCTAATCTAGTTTAGTTTCTCATTTCAAGTTGTTGAATCTAGTCTTTCATTTCAGTTTTGGGGTTTGTATTGAAGACTTGGGTGAAGACATTCCCCCTATTCATCAATATAAGTTTTGTTTGGTATAAATTTCTCATCTTTTTTATTGTTTATGCAATTAATTTCCATTTCTAGTTTATTGTTCATCTTTTGATTGTTATCATTATTCTTCTCATAGCATAATGTTGATTGAACTCCCCCTTCTCTTTAGTGCTTTGATTCCCTTTACCATGTGTGAGTAGATTCCCTTCTAGGGTTTAGGGGGGGCCTAAGGGAGGATCATGTGGGGTAATTAGTTGGGTAATTAGTAGATTTGTGGTAATTATTTGGGTATTACCCATATGCACACAAGTGTTTGATGAAATGTGTGAACGAAAGTTGCCATTTTATCAAGCATGGTTTGATTTTCTCTTAAGCGACGGTGGTAGAGACGATTAGACTAAGTGTTTATATGGGTGATTTAAGACAAATGCGATGGCTTTGTTGATGATTATCGATTGTTGAGACATTAGCAATCGACTTTACTCGAATTTGTTACCCATTTGCTAGTTACCCGACTAACCCATTAATCCCCCTAAGGTGAACCCTTCACCCTAGTCTTTCCCTTAATTGTTTTCGTCTTTATTACTTAGCAATTACTTGTTTTTCCTAGTTTTTAGTTAACTTTCCAATCCGTCATATTTTAGGCTAGAATAGGATTCAATCGAACTAGTAGTTGACCCCATCATCCTTGTGGTTCGACCCCGACTTCCGCTATCGCATTAGTTGGGTTTCATAAATTGTTTTGCTTGAGCGGTACGCGACAAATCGTTCATCAAATGGCGCCGTTGCCGGGGATGGCGTAAGGAAACTCGTAGTTTGTTTTGTGTCTTAGATTTAGCCAAGTTACTTGTTGTTTTTGTTGGTTTTTAGTTGTTAGATTATTTGTAGAGTGCCTTGCATTATTGTCTTTCCCTAGTGTGCCCAAAAACACACTAGGAGTCTAACTTGTTTTTGAGTTGCTTTGAGTGCATGCCTAGAGGTGAAGGTTTGTTCTTGAGCCATCCGGAACCCGAAAGGTTGTTTAGGACTCTCCGTGCCAATACACTTGCTCGGGTTAGGAATTCAAGAAGAGTTAGCCATCAACAAGCCAATACTTCAATTGCTTCTACATCCACTCCAACAATCGATTACCCACAAAACAACACCATTGAACCCATATTTGAAAACCCCTTCTACAATACACAACAAAATACACCACCAAATTCACCACCTACAATACCTCAACAACAAAATCAACCACAAATGACGACTCTACGTGATCGTAACCGTCCCAACCACGATGATACCCAATCTCCAATAAATTTCGGTGTCTTGGCCCCAAATAATTTTGAGATTCACCCGGCTCAAATGAGTTCTATTGAGCGGGATAGCTTTGGAGGCCTCCCCGATGAGGATGCTCATGCCCACTTGAGAAAATTCAAAAGTAGGGTAGGAATCATGAAGAGGAATGGTGTGCCCGAGGAAACCCTTTGCCTCATGTTGTTCCCATTTTCCCTTAAAGACCGGGCGGAGAGGTGGTTGAATAACCATCCTCCAAACACTTTCACTACTTGGGATGATTTGGCTGAGGAGTTCCTAAGCAAGTACTACCCCGCTTCCAAAACGGCGATGCTAAGGAATGAGATAACAACCTTTCAACAAGAGGATGGTGAATCCTTGGGAGAAGCATGGGATCGGTTCATTGACTTACTTGCCCGATGCCCTCACCATGGAATTGCGGATTGGTATGTCACTCAAACATTCTATCAAACCCTCCTCCCTCAAACCAAGGCTATGGTGAATGCTTCCGCGGGGGGAAGTTTTGATCATTTGAATGACCAACAAGGGGCGGCATTGATTAAGAAGATGGTTGAGTCGGAATCTAGCTATGGTACTAGTTCTAGAGGAAATAGCTTGAGGAGGAGTTCTAAGTACCCAAGTGAGAACTTCTCAAATGCGGATACCAATGCCAAGATTGATTTGCTCACACAAACTTTTACAAAGGGTTTTGCCGAGCTTCAAAAAGCTCAAAATCAAAGTCAAGGCCATCATGTGAATGAAGCTAGTGGGTCTTATGCACCTCCTATGGTGGAAGCTTATCAAACCCCCACTTGTGAAATTTGCAATGGATATGGACACACCTTTGAAGTTTGTGGGAACAATTTTTCTTATAGCAATGAAGGAGGAAATGACTACCAACATGTGAATGCTTTTCAAGGAGTCAACAACAACCCACGGCCCTCAAGGCCTCAATTCCAAAATCAAGGAGCTTACAACCCAAATTCAAATTTCTATCATCCAAGCTCAAAATTTCACCCAAACATGAGTTACAAAAGCCAAAATGTCTTAAACCCTCAACACACACAAACTCAACCTTCCAACCCTCCGGGTTTTTCCCAACCTAGAGGAGGAGGTCAATTTTCTAGAGGAAACTATAACAATCAATTCAACAACTCTCAACAAGGTCAAGGATCCAACCAATTCCAAAATCAACACTTCAATGATCAAGGTTACAATAACCAAGGTAACTTCCAAAACCAAGGTAATTGGAATCAAGGTCAAGGAAATTGGAATCAAAATCAAGGGAACCAAAACTTCAACAATCAAGGCCAAGGTAATTTTTACCAAGGCAATCAAAACAATCAAGCAAGTCAAGGGGTTCCCGATCAATCTTTCCAAGGCCAAGGGCCAAGGGCCAAATTTCAACAACAACCAAGGGTCAAATTTCAACAATCAAGGTTCAAGGGGGCAACAAGGGAATTTTAACAACAATCAACAAGGAAGCTTAACAATCAAAGAAACAACAACCAAGGGTCGAGTAGTCGGAATGACTATGCTTTTGCCCTTCCTTTGACAAATCAACCCCACCAAGAGAATGATCCTTCAATAAGTGAAGTTTTGCAATTAGTCAAAAACATGGAAATCCAAAACAACTTGACTTTGCAAAATGTCACCAATGCTCACAAGAAAGAGGTGAGGGAATTAGAAGCTAGGTTAGCTTCTCAAGCTTTGAACAATCCCAAAGGCCTCCGGGAGGTCTACTTGCTCAAGGGAAAAGCTCCAAGGATGCTTCATCAAGCCACCATGCATGTGCGGTGACTTTAAGAAGTGGACTAGTGCTTGATAACCCCTACATGGATATGATGAATGATGAGATCCCAAATGATGGGCATGTTGAGGAAGGAGAAGAATTTGAAGAACCCATTTTGACTCCTACCTTGGAGTTAAAAGATGATGGAAAGGGTGAAAATGATCAAACCAAAGAGGGAGAGGATGGGTATGTCGAAATTATGCCTTATGAAGAGGAGATGAACAAGGATGTCAATGATGACGGAGTAGAGGTACAACCAATAGCAAGAGCTAAGGTAACCAAGAAAACTCCCATTCCAAAGGTATCTTTTAGTACTCCACTTGTTGTTTCCGATATCCCCTACCCCTCTAGAGCTTTGAAAACTAAGGAAAACTTCAAGTTCACCCAATTTAGAAAAATGCTTGAGGGACTTGAAGTGACCTTACCTTTCACCGATGTTATACTAAACATGCCCACATACTCAAAATTTCTAAAAGACATCTTGACTCATAAGAGAACTTTGGGTACCCAAGATGTTATGATTATGGAGGCGGAGTGTAGTGCTCTCCTCATTAATCCTAACTCTTTCAAAATGCCAAAAAAACTTGGGGACCCCGGAAGTTTCTCTATCCCTTGTGTTGTGGGGGGAGTCATGATTTCAAGGGCATTATGTGACAATGGTGCAAGTGTAAGTGTCATTCCCTTAACTATTGCTAAAAGAATTGGACTTGAAAGTTTAACCCACACTTCTATGACTCTACAACTAGCGGATAGGTCCGTTAAGCAACCTTTGGGTGTGCTTGAGGACGTACCCGTTAAAGTTGGCAAATTTTTGATCCCCACGGATTTCGTTGTCCTAGATATCCCGGAGGATAGCCACACTCCCATCATCCTTGGTAGGCCCTTTTTGGCTACCGGAGGAGTCCTCATTGATGTGAGGGACGGGCGGCTAACCTTTAGGGTGGGAAACGAAACCCTTGAATTTAATCTTCCACATCTAGTGAAGGGACCAATGTTTCACAAAGCATGCTCGGTAGAAGTCATTGAAGAAGTGGTTGAGAAGGTGCATGAAGAGGAGAAGTATGAAGAAGAAGCTCTACAAGTGGCACTCCATGATGAGGAGATGGGAGATGACCACGAGGTAGATGATGAGCTAATGAAGAAGGTGGAGGGCCTTCTCCCTCCAAAGGTACAACTTAAGCCCTTACCTCCCTCACTTAAGTACTCTTTTTTAGGTGAGGGAGAGACTTATCCCGTTATCATTAATGCTAATTTGAGTGAAGGCCAAGAACTTGAACTTTTGAAAGTCTTGAAAACTCATAGGGGTTCACTTGGATATAGCATTGATGATATCAAAGGGTTAAGTCCTAATCTTTGCATGCATAGGATTGTCTTGGAGGAGGGTAGCAAACCTAAGGTAGATGGGCTACGTAGGTTGAACCCTAAGATGGCGGAAGTGGTAAAAATGAGGTGATGAAGTTGCTAGAGGCCGGGATAATTTACCAAATAACCGATAGCTCTTGGGTGAGTCCCGTCCATGTAGTGCCCAAGAAAGGAGGGGTAACTATGGTGGAACAAGAGGATGGGACTCTCTTAGCTTCTAGACCCGTGACCGGGTGGCGGATGTGCATTGACTATCGCAAATTAAATGCCGCCACCCTCAAAGACCACTACCCCATCCCCTTTATTGACCAAATGCTTGAAAGGTTGGCGGGGCATTCTTACTATTCATTTCTAGATGGTTATTCCGGGTTTTTCCAAATCCCCATACACCCGGAAGACCAAGAGAAAACCACATTCACTTGTCCCATAGGAGTTTATGCTTATAGGAGGATGCCCTTTGGGCTTTGTAATGCTCCGGGGACTTTCCAACGGTGTATGACGGCTATTTTTGCCGATTTTCTTGAGAAGAGTATGGAGGTCTTCATGGACGACTTTAGTGTCCATGGAGACTCATTTGATCTTGGGCTTTTGAATTTGTCTAATGTTTTGCAAAGATGTGAGGAGCACAACCTCGTCCTCAATTGGGAGAAATGCCACTTTATGGTGGAGGAGGGGGTTGTGCTTGGTCACATCGTGTCTAAGAGAGGCATAGAAGTTGATATGGCTAAGGTTTCGGTAATAGAAAACTTGTCACCCCCTACTAATGTGAAGGGAGTGAGAAGCTTTCTAGGCCATGCGGGCTTTTACCGACGTTTCATCAAAGATTTTTCTAAAATAGCCAAGCCTTTAACTTCTCTTCTTCTCAAAGACACACCATTTGTATTTGATGAATTTTGCTTGAGTGCTTTTTGTAGGTTGAAGGAGGCTCTTGTGACGGCTCCCATAATCCGATCACCGGATTGGAGCCTTCCCTTCGAAGTTATGTGCGACGCCTCCGATTATGCGGTCGGGGCGGTGCTTGGCCAAGTTGTGGACAAGAGGCACCATGTAATTTACTACACAAGCAAAACTCTTGATCAAGCCCAAGTCAACTACTCTACGACGGAAAAGGAGATGCTAGCCATTGTTCATGCCGTGGAAAAGTTCCGGCAATACTTTGTTGGTGCTAAGGTTGTGGTATACTCGGATCACTCCGCTTTGAGGCAATTGTTAGTGAAAAAGGATGCAAAGCCAAGGCTCTTGAGGTGGGTTCTTTTACTTCAAGAGTTTGACTTGGAAATTAAAGACAAGGCGGGGTCGGAGAATGTTGTTGCCGACCACCTATCTAGATTGACTACCGAAGATCATGGGTTGAAGGATGAGAGTGGCCCGATCAATGAGTGGTTGAGAGAAGATAGTTTGATGATGATAGGTGGTAAATCACCATGGTTTGCGGACTTGGCAAATTTGATTGTGAGTGGGTTTATTCCGGAGGAGTTGGATGCTAGAGCTAGGAGGAAGTTGAAGCATGACTCAAAACGCTATTTTTGGAATGACCCACATCTTTTTCGCAAGTGTGGTGATGGCATGTTTCGAAGATGTGTTCCTAGAGAAGAAGGTATGGAGATAGTTGATAGAATTCACAACTCGGCCTATGGGGGCCACCTTGGTACATCTCGCACCATTGCAAAGGTGTTACAAGGTGGTTTCTATTGGCCATCTATGTTCAAGGATATCCACTACTTTGTCAAATCTTGTGATCGGTGCCAAAGAACGGGGAATATTAGTCAAAGGAATGAGATGCCCCTTCAAAACATTCTTGAGATTGAGCTTTTTGATTGTTGGGGAGTTGATTTCATGGGACCATTTCCCAACTCTTGCGGGAATGAGTACATTTTGGTAGCGGTGGACTATGTGTCCAAGTGGATTGAAGCCGTGCCACCCCAACAAATGATGCTAAGGTTGTTATCAAGCTCTTCAAGAACACTATATTTCCGAGATTTGGGACCCCAAGGGTGGTGATTAGCGACGGGGGTTCGCACTTTAGGAAGAGCACTTTCAAGTTCTTACTTTCTTCCCATGGTGTCACTCATAAGACCGCTCTTGCCTACCACCCTCAAACTAGTGGGCAAGTAGAGGTCTCAAACCGTCAAATAAAAGCCATCTTGGAGAAGACTACAAGCAAAGGTAGGAAGGATTGGTCTCAAAAGCTTCCGGATGTTCTATGGGCCCTTCGCACCGCTTTCAAAACTCCACTCGGCACAACTCCCTACAAGCTTGTTTATGGAAAAGCTTGTCACTTGCCAATCGAGTTGGAGCACAAGGCATGGTGGGCCTTAAAGGAGATGAACTTTGATATTGATATGGCCGGAGAGCTACGATTTCTCCAAATGAATGAACTTGAAGAGCTAAGACTTGATGCCTACGAGAGCTCAAAGATCTACAAGGAGCAAACAAAGAAATGGCATGATGCCAAATTGGTTGATAAAGATGTAAAAGTGGGTGACCAAGTCTTACTCTATAATTCTAGAGTCAAGTTGTTTCCGGGAAAGCTACGCTCTAGATGGTCGGGTCCTTTCAAAGTTATCGACATTTCACCACATGGAGCTTTTGAACTTTGGAGCGAAGAAGGTGGTAATTTCAAAGTCAATGGGCATCGAGTGAAAAGATATTTTGATGGAGATGAAAAAGGAACGGTGGAAGTACTCTTCCTTGGGGATCCACTTCCCGAGGAGGAGTCTTGTTTGTAAACTCTTGTGATTTGATAGGTTTGGTGGAGTCCCTCAACAACCACCAATTTTTTTGTATATAGCATGCATATTAGGAATAGTTGTGAAGATTTGGATTTGTGTACTCGGGTTTTTCGTCTTTAGGAAGAAGTTTTAGGAAGGTTTGAAACATTTGTAGTCGGGTTTGGATCAAAACTGTATCATTGGGATTATGTTGGTTGGGTGGATATTGTTGGTGACTTGGGTTTCTTTGGGAGTTTGAAGTGATTTTGATGGCGAAGTGAAGAAGTGGAGAAGTGCTCCAGGCCGGTCGACCGGCAGCCGGGGTGCCGACCGGCCCAGAGCACTCCAGTAGCAAGTTCTTGAAGTGTGAAAATTGAAGTGCAGGTGTTCCAGGCCGGTCGACCGGCAGCCGGGGTGCCAACCGGCCTGGAGCACATTATCATAGGAGAAGGATTTTTGGGAATTTTCGAGCTGTATTCTGTGCCGGTGGACCGGCGGCCGGTCTGACGACCGGCCCAGAGCGCGTATAACTGAAAATTTGAAGATTGCATATTTTGAGCTGAGTTCCAGGCCGGTCGACCGGCAGCCGGGGTGCCGACCGGCCTGGGATACCTGAACACGAGCAAAATCGAAAAAAAACCAAAAATCAAATTTTTTGTGCTGGGTTCCAGGCCGGTCCACCGGCGGCCGGTGCCTGGACCGGCCCAGAACCAACCCGTGAGCTTATATCACTCGTGAAACCCTTTCTTTTTCTCCATTCTTCTTCATTCTTCTCCCTTCTTTCTTCTTCTTCCTTCAAATCCCCTCAAAAACTCACAAAAACTCACAAAAACAACCCCAAAACTCAACCAATCCCACAGTCAACCCACTAATTAACCCACAACATCACCCAAATTCATCCCACATCTCAAAAACCCCAATTTTTCCCTCTTTCGATTGACTAATACGAAAATCTCCATGGCTCAACAACCACCTCGGAAAAGAACAAGGGCTCAGCTTGAGGCCGAGTTAGAAGCTAGACTTCAGCAAGTTACGGCGGGTATGGGTCCGGATGACGATTTTCCCGATATCGTCTTCGTCAGCGAAATCGCAAGAGGTAAATTTCAATGTTTAAAACGCAGAAGCCTTCCCCACTCCCGTTTTATTTGTCGAAATACTATGCGAAACCTCGGCCTTGATACGGTCACTCTTGAGCTTTTCAAAGGGCTGGGGATGGGGGAACTCTACGGTCAGCACTTCCGTACTTACCCCCGTCTTACATGGGAGTTTTTAAGCTCCTTTAGTCATGAGAAGGATAGGAATACGGGTATGGTCAAAATGGTATCTTTCCGCCTCTTGAATATCGCCTTTAGCATTCCCCTTGAGAAATTTTGTAAGGTTTTAGGGGTCAAATTTCATAAGTCATACAAAGTCCCCGAAAACTTTAATGTGAATGATGTGTGGACTGCTATATCGGGTTTTGAATTTGAGAAGGGGTCTAAGAGGCCGGCAAATGCTTGCCACAATGCCCCTATTAGGTTTTGGCACCGTTTTATGGGTTGGACGTTATTTGGGAGAGAGGAGTGTCATAATTTTCGGGCTGATGAGCTCGCGATTTTGGCGGCTTACTTGTTCCAAAAGCCGATTAGATTTGGAGTCAACATTGGTCACTATGTCGCTCTCCACTTTCAGAAAATTGCCAATGACCCATTTAGCCCGACCGGAATCCATTTAGGGGGGATTGTTACCAAGATTGCCCATGTCCTATGTAGAGATGCTCTGGATGAGCGTAATTTGAGGTGTTTAGGGGGATGCTCCTTGTTGACGGAGGATTACATTTCAAAGAAGCTTGAGTGGGTAGTAAAGAGAGTTGAGGACGGGAAGACTTATTGGAGGATTCGAGGGGTAAATTCTATTCCCCTCCCTAATAGTGCGGCTATGAAAGTGGTTCCTGATAGCGCGCACTATCTTCTCCCCCTAGAGGAGGAGAACCCTCCACCACCGCCTGAAGAAACCCCGGAAGATCCTTTAGCTCCAGTTACCGCTTTTAGGCGAGATCCTACTGCCCCCGTCACTACATATAGGAGAGAGGAGCGGGGCCCCACTTCCACCACCTTGCCTTATATGAGCCCCTTTTATCATCAGCAGCAGTGGCGCCCTTGGCCCAATTCATCCCAACCCGAGGCATCCACTTCCACCACTACCAGTTACCCACCTTTGGATCCTTCCTTGATCCAGTTCATGGCCGATATGACTTTGGCCTCCGAGGCAGCAGCTACGGAGAGAGAGGCAGCGGCTAGGGAAAGAGAGGCGGCAGCTAAGTGGCGTGAGGAGGAAGCTCGGGATAGAGCTCTTTTGTCGCAGAGGATGGACAGGATGTATTATGATTTGGCTCTTGGCCAATACCCTTCTTACGATAATTGGTGTAGGGAGGGGTATAGGGAGCCAGTTGGCCCACATCCGTCCTATTTTATGTGGCCAGAGGGCGGGTATGACCAGGGTTCTAGGGTGTTCGGAGATTTCAATGTTCAGCCAGACTACTATTCTTCTGCACCGGTTTTTGCTCAGCCGGTAGTTGATGAGGAGGAGGTGGACCCAGAGATTGAGGGCTCAGAATGCCGAGTGGTTTGACAGGATGGGTCCACGGTTTGAGATTGTGGAGGGTGGCGGCTCTGGTTCGGGAGCCAGGGATGTAGATGCGTCTTTTGCTGAGGCCAGTCATGGCCAATTTGATACTACATCCTCTGATTTCACTGGATACTCTTGAGGCCGGAAACCCATGAGTATGATCCCTTTTAATCCAAATCTTCATCAGATTTATATTTTCGCATGCATTTAGATAGTTGTATTATATCTTAGCTTAGTCATCCATTTAGTTGCATCCATTTAGGCTTGCATTAGAATTTAATTTTGTAACATATCGTCACATATTAGCCTTGCATCCATATAACGTAGTTGCATTTTGTTTGGTGTCATTTTTAGACTTTCCCGTGGTTGGTACCCCCATGAGGGGCGTGCATTTATGCATTTTACCGCCACGACGAGACTCCG